>CM042010.1:31646457-31931538 GCA_023525715.1 Cichorium intybus | reverse complement strand
AATATAATTTGATTTTATATATATATATATATATATATATATATATATATATATATATATATATATATATATATATATATATATATGTATATATATGTATATATATGTATATATATATATATATATACATATATATATATATATATATATATATATATATATATATATATATATATATATATATAAATAAATAAATATATATATATATATATATATGCCCCAGTGTAGCCTCTGTGCTAGCCATGTTCGTGTGTACCCGGGGCTGCTGGTTTACCCAGTAGTCAGTTGCCATGTAGGGAGTCCTTACGGGGTGGGCTTGTGCCATGCACCAAGGTTTGCTGCTGCTTCAGTGGGGCTAGTCTCTGTGCAGGTTCCTTGGAGAAGGCGAAAGACTACGAAGAATAGTGGAATAAGCCAATGTACCTAGCGTAGCCTGTAGTATATTACGACCTCATGTAGTAGATTCATCCTTAACTTGCATATATATATATATATATATATATATATATATATATATATATATATATATATATATATATATATATATATATATATATATATATATATATATATATATATATATATATATATATATATATATATATATATATATATATATATATATATATATATTGAAAGGTTTTATGCAACCATGAACTAAATATCCTAAGTTCACATGCAACCTATAAGGATCTATGTTTTCTTCTAATTGAACATATAACAAATCCTAAAGGCCAAAAGAAAATTAACTAAAAGAATAAAATTAGAGAAACCAACCTTTTAGAATTTTCTGGAAGCTGAGCAGCAAAAGTATCCTGCCTCAAATGAGATCACATCCAAGCCGAGAGGATTATGGATCGAGATTCCAGAGAGAAACAATAGAATGAGCAACTGATAATGAGGTCTAGGGGTCCCTATTTATAGGGAACCAAAGGGTAAAGCTAGAAACCCTAGCCGCAGCCCATTTTCCGGATTATGTGTACGCGCGCCGCGGCCTTTACATTGGCGCGCCGCGCGCCCCAATTCAACTATTGAATTCGTACGGATATGTACGCGCGTCGCAGCCTTTACATTGGCGCACCGCGCGCCGCAATTCAACTATTGAATTCGTACGACTTTAATCCCTGACCTCCTGATTAATCCAATTTATGTCACAGAAATTAATCCAATTAATTTCTGATTAATTATTAATCAAACAATACTATTTCTAATTAATATATTATCTCCATAATATATTAACAAACAATATCTTGATTTATTAGTCATATAATAAATCAACCCTTTCTCTCTACTTAACTTTCCAACAACCTCCAGCCATGAGGGCAACCCAAATGGACTGTGCTACTATTAATTAGGCAAATACTAATTATTAGTCATGGCTTAGACACCTAATCCAACAGTCTCCCACTTGGATAAGTCTATGACTATAATTACCAATTTAACCTCTAATTAACCAGCACTTTTAGCTTCCTAGAAACCACTGCCAAACTCTGATCTAATCAGTTCTGTCCATAGATAAATGATCAGATGATCCTCCGTCCAACAATATATTTTCAGACTCAAGACATGGATTAAAGTCAATCCCGGTCTGACTCACTGTTCCTCGATATCCGATTTGCATATGACTCTTAGACTACCAATTTTAGTCCCGGTTGGCCAACCATTTTAGTCAACTTCAAAATCATCGAGAGGCCTACAGATATCTGTTCCCCGTTAGGGTCAAGGGACGAATAAGCTTCGACTCATATACTTATGTCTTTTACCAGACAAATCACTCACAACAATACGTTTTATAACACCGAGTTACCGATGCGTTTTCGTATTATCAATGAACAACCGTCTAGCAAATCATAACTCATATGTCTTAGCTTAAAGATCAAAAGATATTATCGTCTCAACATTGCTCGTGATGAAATCCATGAAGCAATCCATTGAGCGCGGGTTTATCCAATACTCAAATCTCCATTTCCAAGTACTCACGAATGGTGCAGCAATCCAATTGCAATGTCTAACTCCTTAGACAATCTATTACCAATTCATGACAGTCTTACTTCACACTTACTCCCAAAAAGTGTAATCGACTGTGGATATTTGAATAATCCAATTATTCAGGAAGTAAAACATGCAAAATGAAACACAATGATAAAGTATTGACAAAAGTAGTAAACCATTACTCATTAATAAATCTCTATTATTAAATCACAAGAGTCAAATACAATACATTGTTACAAGTTTCGAAACCTATCTAATTTACATAAACTTTATATCATCTCTTAATCCAATGCTCCTAGCATGCTGATTATGCTTAATCCTACTCAGAGCCTTTGTCAAGGGATCTGCAGGATTATCTTCCGATGATACCCTCTTTACCACGAGGTGACCTTCTTCTACCTTATGCCTTATGTAGTGGTACTTTCTGTCGATATGCCTGGACTTTCCATGGTCTCGCGGTTCCTTTGTTAAGGCGACCGCACCTTCGTTATCGCAGAACAGTTCCACGGGCTCCTGAATACTCGGGACTACTCCAAGGTCACCGATGAAGTTCTTCAGCCAAGCCGCTTCCTTAGACGCTTCACTTGCTGCTATATACTCTGATTCACAAGTAGAATCAGCCACCGTATCTTGCTTGGAACTTTTCCAAGTTACTGCTCCTCCGTTCAGAAGGAATACCCAGCCAGACTGAGACCGACCACTGTCTCTATCCGTCTGAAAACTGGCATCCGTATATCCTTCAACTCTCAATGTATCACTGCCTCCAAGGACCAACACCATGTCCTTTGTCCTTCGCAGATACTTGAGTATATTCTTTACAGCTATCCAATGCGCCCTTCCAGGGTTACCCTGGTACCGACTGACCATGCTCAAGGCAAAGGCCACGTCAGGGCGAGTACACGTCATAGCGTACATGATCGATCCTACGGCCGAAGCGTAAGGTACCCGACTCATTTCAGCTATTTCTTCGTCTGTACTCGGACTTTGAGTCTTACTCAATTTTGCATTACTTTGGATAGGTAACTCTCCCTTCTTGGAATTTTCCATACTAAACCTTTTCAGTACTTTTTCCAAGTATGTACCCTGACTAAGTCCAATTAGTCTCTTATTCCTATCTCTCAATATTCTTATCCCGAGAATGTAGGCAGCCTCTCCTAGGTCTTTCATGGCGAAACATTTCCCAAGCCAAGCCTTGACACCTTGTAAGGTTGGAATATCGTTTCCCATGAGCAGTATGTCATTGACATACAGCACCAGAAAGGTGACTATACTCCCACTAGCCTTGACATATACGCAGGACTCATCCTCGCTCCTAGAGAAACCAAATTCTTTGACTTTCTCATGGAAACAAAGATTCCAGCTGCGAGAAGCTTGCTTCAATCCGTAGATTGATCTCTCAAGCTTACACACCTTATTAGGTTACTTTGCATCGACAAAACCCTCTGGCTGATTCATGTAGACATCCTCAGTCAACTTTCCATTAAGGAAGGCGGTTTTGACGTCCATCTGCCAAATTTCATAGTCATGAAATGCAGCTATGGCCAGCATAATCCTAATAGACTTTATCTTGGCTACTGGTGAGAAGGTCTCGTCATAGTCAACCCCTGGGGTTTGAGTAAAGCCCTTCGCAACCAGTCTTGCCTTGAAAGTGTGTACCTTTCCGTCCATGTCGGTCTTCTTCTTGAAAATCCATTTGCACCCGACTGTCTTTCGACCCGGTACGTTGTCAACCAAGTTCCAAACTTGATTGTCATACATGGACTTGATCTCGCTATCCATGACCTCTTTCCACTTGGCAGACTCAGGGCCCGCCACTGCTTCCTGGTAGTTAGCTGGTTCATCTAAATTTATCAGTGTCCTATCACTGACAAACGTGTCCCCATCCGAAGTTATATGGAAACCATAAAACTCGGGTGGCATGCTAACCCTACCAGAACGCCTAAGAGGTAAGGATACATCTGTCGGACCAACAGTAACTTCTTCCTCATGTTGGTTGCTAGTTTCTCCTAAGGTTGCGTCATCTGATGACTCTTGAATTTCTTCCAGATCAATGGTACTCCCACTGTCCTCTTTGAATATGAGCTCTCTCTCTCGAAAGACCGCTCGTCTAGCTACAAAGACCACGTCCTCGCTCGGTCTGTAGAATAGATATCCAAATGACTGTTTGGGATAACCAAGGAAGAAACACCTTTCGCTTCTGTCTGCGAGTTTGTCTTGAGTCTCTCGTCTAACGAAAGCCTCACAACCCCAGACCTTGATATATGCCAACGAGGGAACTTTCCCCGTCCACATCTCATGAGGTGTTTTAGCAACCTTCTTAGTTGGGATAAGATTGAGGATATGGGCGGCAGTCTCTAAGGCATACCCCCAGAAGTGAATGGGAAGTGAAGCTCGACTCATCATGGAACGAACCATGTCCAACAGGGTTCGGTTGCGCCTCTCTGCAACACCGTTCAACTGTGGTGTCCTGGGAGGTGTCAACTGCGAAATTATTCTGCATTCCTTTAGATAGTCTAGGAACTCGATACTTAGATACTCTCCGCCTCTGTCGGACCTGAGCATCTTTATCTTCCTGCCTAATTGATTTTCTACCTCGTTCTTAAACTCTTTGAACTTTTCAAAGGTGTCCGACTTGTGCTTGATCAAGTAGATATAACCGTATCTACTAAAATCGTCGGTAAAGGTCACGTAGAACCGCGTGCCATCCTTTGTGGTTGATCTGAATGGACCACACACATCCGTGTGAATGATGTCCAGCAGACCCTCACCTCTTTCAAAAGATCCTTTGAAAGGTGATTTAGTCATCTTGCCCAACAGACAAGATTCGCATACATCATCCGACCTAAGGTCGAATGATTCCAACACTCCATCCTTTTGGAGTTGGGCGATGCGTTTCTTGCTGATGTGCCCGAGCCGACTATGCCACAGACATGCCTTTTCTACACCACTGGTAGAATCAATATAATTTACACCATTTCCTAAATTGTCAACACATTCAACAGTTTCATACACACCATCACAAGGATAAGCAGTAAAAATCAAAATACCATTTTTGAAAACAGAAATCGAACCAATTTTATTATCAAAAGAAAATTGAAATCCTTGTCTGAACAATGCGTGAAATGAAATAATGTTTCTTGCCATTTCTGGCGAATAGCAACAATTAAATAACTCTATACTAACATCACTACTAAGCACTAAACTGTAAACGCCGATCTTGGTAACAGGGGACGATCTCCTATTGCCCATGATCAAGTTCAGTCTACCGTGCTCCACCTCCCTGCTTTCCTTTAGGCCCTGCAGATCAGAACAAATGTGAAAACCACATCCTGTATCAAGGACCCAAGAATTAGAAGATGGTGAGTTTTTAGAGATAGTGTATATACCTGCTGTCGATGGCTTTACTTTCCCATCCTTGACATCCTGCAAGTATTTGGGGCAGCTTCTCTTCCAATGGCCCTTCTCTTTGCAGTAGAAACAGTTGGCTTCATCGGGGTTGGCCACACAAGGAATGTGGGAAGTCTTGGTTCTCGAGCCATTACTGGATGACCCGACCTGAACCTTTTCCCTCCAATTTTGCTTAGGAGGGCCCTTCCTTTTCTTTCCTTTGCCACTTCCAATGGCTAGGACGGGCTGATTAACCGAGGGTACACTTTTACCCTTCATCCCGTCCTCAGCTACTCGAAGCATGCGATGCAACTCAGTCATATTAGCCTGATTGTTGTTCAAATGATAAGCCAGCCTGAACTGGTCATAAGAACTCGGTAACGAGTTAAGCACTATGTCAACGGCCAACTGCTTCGGTACAGGCATCGCAAGCTTTCTAAGCCGCTCCACGTAACCTTGCATTCTTTGCACATGAGTGCAGATGGACTCTCCATCTTTAGGTTTGCTGTTCGTGAAGTCCTTGACCACCTCGCACCTCTCGATGCGCTCTTGCTTGCGGAACTTTTCCGCAAGCTCCTTGTGCATCTCAAAGGGCCAGTAGTCTTCGTATATCCTTTGCAATTCGGGGTTCATTGTGGCGATCATGATGCAGGCCACTTTGGTCGCATCATCAGAATGTTTTTGGTACAAGGAAATCTCCTCGGGAGTAGCAGTTTCAGGGTCAATATCGACAAGCTCGGTCTCGAGGACATACTCTTTGTTCTCGTACCTCAGAGCCATCTTAATATTTCTAATCCAGTCATTGTAATTTGTCCCGTTCAATTGAACCTTGGAACACAGTGAGAGGATAGAGGGAACACTGGAGTTTGAGTGGGGAGCGGATTGATCAGCAGAAGACATCTATAAAAGAAGGTAAGTTTAATTAGATACTTGTCGGTCCTTATAATAACCCAATGTAAAATAAGGCTAGGATCCAACTATAACAATTTGCAACATAGAAGAGGGATGCCGTAATCTATAAGCAAATTTTTATAAAGGTAGGCGAATGACGATTCAGCCAATTCCACCGCGGAAAAATAATCTTATTATAAATGGAATTCCTAGTTTCTTATGAGATTTATTGAACTGTTCAATAGCATGCTTAATCTCGGATATGCCCCACCGTTTGTGACTGGGATGCCGAGGATCACAAACCGGGTGTGAATAACCATGCAAATTAGCTTGGTACTCTCGGGGTCCATTATCATCTCAAATTGATGTGCCGGTAAACCACACACGCTCCATCAACAATGATAACACCCGAGACACCCATTGCCACTCTTTATGAACCCCCATTGGTGTGCCGGTAAACCACACACGCTCTACCAACGTTTCATAAAGTGCAATGTGCAATTTCATGGGGTAGCATCAAATTCACATTTTTCTTAAAGTAACTAGATTGGGATTTTGTGTAAAGGTTCTAGTACTTTGATCATTATACTTTTAATGATTATGTGGTCCTATCAAAACTGTTCGGCTAACGACCCTCCACTGATCAGGCGAGCGGTGGGTGAGAGTGTTCACCCATTAGACTGCCATTTTACAGGCAGCCTCCTTATACCCACTTTATAGACCAGCTTCGTGAATGAGGCCTACTATTGAATTGACTGACCAATTTTATCTTATACATATAGTATTAACAATTAATAACATATATAAGATGTATTTTAAAACCCTTTAAAATATTCAAGGTTTATCATTTAATTTTACCAAATTTAACAATTAAATTTTGAATTAAATTAAACCTTAAATTCGATTTAATCAATTTTAATTATCAATTAATTAAATCTAAATATTTTAAACATTTTAAAATATTTTTCTGGATTTATTCCATTAATTTCGCAATTTTAAAATTAATTAAATCCCTTTTGAATTATCCTTTAATTAACAATTAATTAAATTAATTCAAATGTAGATAGGTTTATCCAAATTAATCAAATTAATTAAAACCTATCCTAAACCCCCTAGATTTCGAATTCAAATAATGGGGTTTAAGGTTATCCATTTAATCAACAATTAAAGTTACCAAAAATAGAAAACCTTCTAAAACCCTAATAGTGATTTTCGAAATAGGCAAGGGGGGGATTAGGGTTTCCAAAACCCTAATCCTAGAAATCGATCCTGATATATATTAGGGTTTATAGGCTTTAAACCCTAAAACAGTTATAGCAATTCAACAAGAAAACAAGACAGGCTCTGATACCACTGAAAGGTTTTATGCAACCATGAACTAAATATCCTAAGTTCACATGCAACCTATAAGGATCTATGTTTTCTTCTAATTGAACATATAACAAATCCTAAAGGCCATAAGAAAATTAACTAAAAGAATAAAATTAGAGAAACCAACCTTTTAGAATTTTCTGGAAGCTGAGCAGCAAAAGTATCCTGCCTCAAATGAGATCACACCCAAGCCGAGAGGATTATGGATCGAGATTCCAGAGAGAAACAATAGAATGAGCAACTGATAATGAGGTCTAGGGGTCCCTATTTATAGGGAACCAAAGGGTAAAGCTAGAAACCCTAGCCGCAGCCCATTTTCCGGATTATGTGTACGCGCGCCGCGGCCTTTACATTGGCGCGCCGCGCGCCCCAATTCAACTATTGAATTCGTACGGATATGTACGTGCGTCGCAGCCTTTACATTGGCGCGCCGCGCGCCGCAATTCAACTATTGAATTCGTACGACTTTAATCCCTGACCTCCTGATTAATCCAATTAATGTCACAGAAATTAATCCAATTAATTTCTGATTAATTATTAATCAAACAATACTATTTCTAATTAATATATTATCTCCATAATATATTAACAAACAATATCTTGATTTATTAGTCATATAATAAATCAACCCTTTCTCTCTACTTAACTTTCCAACAACCTCCAGCCATGAGGGCAACCCAAATGGACTGTGCTACTATTAATTAGGCAAATACTAATTATTAGTCATGGCTTAGACACCTAATCCAACATATATATATATATATATATATATATATATATATATATATATATATATATATATATATATATATATATATATATATATATATATATATATATATATATATATATATATATATATATATATATATATATATATATATATATATATATATATATATGTGTGTGTGTGTGTGTGTGTATATATATATATATATACACACACACACACACTAGCCGAATTTTAGAATTTGTGCAAATTTACAGAAATAGCATCGAGATCTCGGTGGGATAGCGGTTTGCAGTCCTTTATAAAATAGCGCTTATGAATACCGCCTAGGAATAGCAGAACCGATAATTGCGCCGATATTTACCGCAATTTCACCAATATTGTAATTGTGTTGTTGCGTTATTTTAGCCGATATTTACCGCAATTTCACCATAAGCGTCGTTTTTTTTTGTCAATTTTGCGTGACCTAGTCTAACCTAATCAACTACTACGATTATTCTTCTTACGATTGCGACTTCCCACTTCCTAGTTCCCTCCCATTCTTGATTGATTGACAATTTCCACAAACAAAAAAAAAAACAAAGAAGGAGATGTTATTAACCTTCAACCGCGTAAGTAATGACTTTAACTTTGAATTATGCTTCTCGATTGATTGATGACTTCCTAGTTCCCTCCCATGGATTGCAATTAAATTTAGTTTGACACGTTGACACTCATCATATGTTTTATGCTAAGCTTTTATATAATTTTTTGTGATAATAATTCTACATTTTGTGTGTGTGTGTGTGTCTATATATATATATATATATATATATATATATATATATATATATATATATATATATATATATATATATATATATATATATATATATATATATATATATATATATATATATATATATATATATATATATATATATATAATCTCTACGTAATATAAAAACTCGTAACCGTTTTTTATGTCACGACATGTGACCGCTATTTGATTTTTTAACCGCGATAACTACATAGAAGGTGACCATTATTGATCCGTTTCATGACCATTTATTAAACTTAAAATAACTCTTCCAAATAGAAGTAAAAATCTTAATTAAGAATGCATATTTTCTATCAAATGGCTTCTAGCATGGCAGTATTAGGTATTGTTCTTTCTTCTTAAGGTTGAGGGTTCAAGTCTTATAAAAGACATAGGTGAAATTAGGTGTAGTTTAAGATTAGATTAGATTTATCGTACTAATAAAAAAATACACATTTTCTATCTTAAAAAAAATTTCTTCAAAAAGTTTGGTACTAATTTAAATGTTCTCAAGATTTAAGGATTGTTTCTTTCTATATATTCCGGACAAAATGAATTAAAAGATTCGTTTAAAACGCTTAGCTTAATTGATTAAGACACCAGCCAGTTGCCAATTTAATTATCTTTCTTCTTTTTTCGTTCCAATTAGTTTCACATTAAAACCGATGTACTATGTACACTACTAAAATTTATTAATATTGTGAATTTCTTTGTCATCATTTAAATATAAAATATTAAAATAGTCATTTACTTTTATTCTAGGGTTAATTTAGTCCAATGTTTGCAGCACCATATTATCCAAACAAACATAACATTATTATCCAAATAGACGTCGCTTATCCATACATAAAATAAGAATAAGAATAAATAAATAAACCTTGCTCGTATCTATGTTGCAAATGTGTTTGATGCGCTAAATTCACGTACAAATGGCTTTGAAAACAATAGATGTTACTACACGGTTTTTGGTCCAACGTCGTATCATGAACAGAACTAACAATAATCAAATGAGCAGTTTCCAACACTTGCTATAAAGAACATTGATTTACGTATTCTTCATACCATGATGACATTTTCTACTACAAACACTTTTCACAAATCCCTCCTCTTTTCTCTATAGAACTTGTAGCCTTGTGGCTGTTTCTGCAACTTCGATTAGAGATTAACCGCCACATCCACCACCACAGCCACCGCCACAGGCGGCAGCGTGGTTTTCTGGATGTGCGTTGTGTTTGGACGCACCGTCTGCACAGGAGAATATGAGAGTTGTGATGATGGAGAAGGTGAGCAGTGCAACCCAGAAGACTATAATCGCATGGTTTTGAAAACCGCCGTAGATGTTACCTCCTCCGCCTTCTTCCGCCAATAATTTCCATTCTCTCGCCATTTTTATCCGGTGAGTATGTGGGGGATTTGGAGTTCCACATGGGTTCTTATAATCTTTATAGTTGACTTTTTGACAATTTTTATTTGACACTATGTGGGTTGAATATTCCTCCCTTTCATCTACTTGTAATATATTGTGATTTTGGATTTCCGATTTTTTTGGATCTCAAGTTTTGTGGTTGTAGGTAATGCTCTATGTCAAGTGCGTATATAGTTCTTTTCTTACAAAATAGGATGTGATAAACTCCAAAATGGCAAAATATGTTACTATATTACATACAATCTGAGAAATATACTATTTTGTTATTCTATATTACACACAGATTATCTAAAATAATAATTTGATGTTTGCATATACTGTGACAATTTGCGTGTGCAATAAAAATCTGTCTTCTTTTGTTTTATATTTTGCATCTCTTTTCTATCACAAGTTCTTTAGAAAACTTGTTAAGGGGGTTAGACTTCCTAAATTTCTAGAAAAATATTCTGAGCGGCTTCGTCGATTTCTTTGTTTACATAGTTTCACGTTCAAATAAAGCTTTAGCGAAAGAGAAAAAAGAGACAACTTTGGCATGATATATATCTAAGATTTGGTTAAACAACATTGATTGTCCAAAGATAAAAGACACTTTTAGCTGTATAATACTATAATATCATTTATGTAATTTAACAAAGCTTAGGTAATTTTTTTTTGGAACCGGCAAATAAGATTAAAATAAAAGAACCCCTAGCAAGGTACTAAGGGAACAAAAGAGTACAACAGGAAAATGTACAAAAAAACGATAAACAATCACCACAGGAAGCCTAAGTACACGACAAAGGATTAGCACACCATATGTCCCAATTAATATCTCTACCTGACTTCCTATGCTTTCTCCAAGTGAACACAGAAGCTTTAATAAACTCCACAATCTTCGCCGGATTCCAACTCTCACCGCTAAATATACGAGCATTCTGAGCCTTCCAAATGCTCCATAGCAAACCGTAAATGATACCCATCAACAATTTCTTTTTCTTAGGGCAATGCCCCCACTCCCTAGCAAACGCTAGAATCTCCACCACATTCTCGAAAAGCTTAGGAGAAATACCCAGCCAACTAAACACCAAGTCGATCGAACATCTAGCAATAGGACACGAAACTAGAATATGGTTTGCCGATTCCTCCATATCTTGACATATTCCACACATTGGGGAGGCTATAGGAACATTCCTTTTAGACAAGGCACTAGCCGACGGAATCCTTTCTTGCTTGGCTCTCCAAACAAAATAAACAACCTTCTTTGGAACCATGCTAAGCCACCAGAACGTACCATCGCTAACTGGACATGAAGCACGATCGAGACGCTCCGTAACCTTTGCAACACAAAAATCACCATTATTTGCAAAGTCGGATTCCCATGTAGATCCCCCATCGTTAGTGAATAACACCTCCTTGATCTCAATATTGAGTTTCCAGAAATCATTCTTAACTTTAGAAATATTCGCCCATACACTCGCGGTCGACCCCCTCGCAAAACTATAAACCGATCGTTGCCCCAAATTGTGAATCCCGCTAATAACTTTGACCCATAATGCATTTGGGCAAGTTTTTAATTTCCACCACCACTTGGCTAGCAAAGCCAAATTCAAATTTCGAAGAGACCCCAAACCCGCACCCCCAACCTCTTTCGGCTCTTTTAATTTATTCCATGCAATCCAATGTATAGACGATTTTTCAGCCGAACCTTTCCAAATAAACTGTCTTTGAATTTTTTCCAATTCTTCTACTATACCGCATGGTGCAGCGAACAACGACAAATAATATATGGGAAGATTACCCAAAACCGCTTTGGCTAAGGTAATTCTGCCACCAAAACTTAGCGAATTCGCTTTCCACATCGATAGTTTGGAACGAAATTTATCAACAATTGGTTTCCATGCTTTCTTTCTATTCATGTTTTCCCCCACCGGTACTCCAAGATATGAGAACGGTAAGTGCGCGGGATCACATCCTAACGGTAAGGCCCAATTTTCAACCTCACATTGCTCCGCACCGATTCCAAAAACTCGAGATTTATTGAAATTCACCTTCAAGCCCGACACCACCTGAAAACATCTAAGAATTCTGGATAGGTTTGCAATGTTTTTACGCGACCAATCACCAAGAAATAAAGCGTCATCTGCATAGAATAAATGAGATATAAAATTGTTAGTATGTGGAATGGCCACCCCGTCGAAAATTCCTTTCTCGACAGCCGTTTTCATCATAATATTCAAGCCCTCCATCGCTATTATAAAGAGAAAAGGGGACAATGGATCCCCTTGTCTCACCCCCTTCGTCATAGAGAATTCCATTGTGGGACTTCCATTCACCAAAACCGAAGCTCTAGCCGACTCAAGACACCCTTTTATCCATCCTCTCCATTTAACACCAAAATTCATTTGACTCATCACTAAACAACGTGTTCCATAACACACTTTTGTGGGCATTTATTTTTATTTTTTAACTCGAAGAAAAAAAAAAGAGTAAATTACAGAATTAGAACCGGTGGTTTACCATGGTTTACCACAAATTGCATTCCAGGTCCACGTTTTTTATTTTCACGTTGGCGGTTTGTGGCTTTAAGGTTACAAAGACGGTCCCTTTTGCTGTTACCGTTATCTCCCACTTCGTGGACAAACCAAAACCTGGACAGATGCTTCTGGAGTTGTAGCAGATGCGGTGTCGTTGGGTGGTCCGACCCGCCGATGTGCAGGAGGTCGATGATGATCATCTCGGGCCTCTTGCTTGCTAAGCGCAACCTTCTTGAGGTAATATCAAGGCTCGAAGTCGACCTAGAAGATGCCAAAACTACAAAATATTGTTGGTTGTGTCTTGGCCATGTTCATTGTCTTTGTTTTGTACACCATGTTTAGGTAGACAGTGGTTTGGGTTGAATAATGAAGGAGGTGGTTAAAGGTTTTTGGAGGGTTTGTTCTTGACCTGTATTTTGGTGGTTGTTTATTGGTATGTACTAGTGGTTTTTGGAATGTTATGTATGAATGTACTTTGTAAGTAGGCTATCATGTATCAAGATTGTAATGTGCCAAGTTGGTTAATGGTAATATGAACATATGGTTATATGACAAAGTTTGCATCTGTGTTTCGTGTTGGTATTAGTTATATATGTGTTTGGATTTTGTTTTAGTTTCATTCATACTCTATAAGTGTAGCCATCAATTGAGTAAATATGCCTGAGTTATTTAAGTTTACTTACATCCCTTTAAATATAGACGCTTATTAAGACCTTAACTTGTGTACACAAGTGGTACAACATTGTATGCATACATTGTATATGCTATATGATAAAGTAACAACTCTCAAACATTAAGCCATAGTTTGTTTAGTAGCATACCATCATTTCCATTACAACCAAAGTTCATACAAAGTATATAACCTTAAAAAAACTACATCAATCAAACATAAAACACCACATTACCTAAATATCACACACTACTAGAAAATAGACTTTTAATGACACACGAACTATGACACACACTAATTTTATGACATATAAAAATATATGTCATAAAAAAATGTCATAGTTTTCAAAATTAGAAGAATTTATGACAAATATATTTGTGTGTCATAAAATTTGGGTCATGCCATAATAAAAAAAAAGCACGGGATACACTTTAACGTCGTCTAATAAAAATAGTGTGTCGTCTTTTATTTCCATATATTTCTCAATTCACGATTGAATCTCCCCCCTCTTCCTATCGTTCACCGCATGAAAGTTAGGGTTCCTCGCTTCAGTTCTTCTAAACAATCACCTCAAATTCAAATCGTTCATGTCGGGAAGTTGTAAGTCGGAATGGTTAAATGAACTGGAAACCTAAATCATTTGCAAAAAACCTCTCTCTCTCTATTATTTTTTCTCACGTTTTCCCATTTTTTACGACTAGCGTCGCCGACTCCGAGCCGTCGGAGCTCCTTTTAGTGTCTGTCCTCTTGGTTTTTATCGGGTTACTTACGGTTATTTGGCTATGGATCATCATCCGGTAGATATTGGGGATCTGCCTATCTCTTATCCTTCTAAACTTGTTAGTTCTAAATCGCTGTTGTATGTTAAGCGATTTGGTCTATCGTTGATTGATTTGTTCGAGAAAGACATCTTAGCAATCGATATCAATACCATCGTCCACGATGGACACCTCAATGGCGGGTGATGCCACAAATTTCCTTGTCATGTCCAATTTAATCATAGTTGAAGGTATGCGGGGTTTTTTTTCATCTCTTCTCCTTTTCTATATCATGCGCCAATATATTTGTTTGAGTTTGTTTGAATATGAATATTAGTTGGTTTCTGATTGGAATTATTGTTGCCTTTGAGGTGTTTGTCCATATGCCTTTGAGGTGCTCGACCAAATGCCAAACACTTATTATTTGGTCTTCTGGATAATAAACGAAATAATATGTAAGGCCTGCATCTTGATTCTACAACAAATATTAAACTGGAAGGAGTAAGTCTTATATATTTACTGTCATTGTTATTATATTCCTAAAATTATTATTATTATTTCTATGATTACACCATTGGGTGTCTTCCAGCAAGCAGACAACGATGATATTATGGAGATTATCACAAAAGATGTTATGAATAAAGGGAAGGAGTAAGTCTTTTATTTTGGTGGATTTTAAAAGTGAATATTGCAGGAAGTAGCACTGTACTTTTCTCTTTAACAAATTTAGGCAATGTACTTTATTCTTGCCCATATTATAAGTATACTTACATTTATTTACCCATGGGAACAGGAGCTCAGTCACTGCAGTTTCTTCGTGCTAGACAAAAAAAGTAGTGGTGGTGGTGCAAGTGGTGGATAGTCTGGTGGTGTAAATGGCGGTGATGGTGGAAGTTAGGGCTAGATGAATAGTGATTCTTCTGGTTTAGTGCCACCAACAACGATACATATAGCATTGGGTAGGGTGGTAGGACATTGTGACATGAAAATGGATTGGATTTCTATTGGTGATATTTTATTTTATATTATGCGAAATTTAATTTAATGTGTGAGTTAATCCTAATTATTATATATATATATATATATATATATATATATATATATATATATATATATATATATATATATATATGTTCATAAATTTATGACACACAAATGTGTGTCATCTTTTATTTATGACAGGGGCTTCAATGACACACAATGTGTGTCGTAAATGTATGTCATAATTTTATGACACACAAAAATGTGTCATCTTTCATTTATGACTGGGGTTTCAATGACACACATTTGTGTGTCATCTGTACCCTTTAATGACACGCAATGTGTGTCATTAAAGGTCTTTTTTCTAGTAGTGACACAACATTAAGGTATTTGTTTCAGAATAACAAACCTACTTTAACGACACAGACAACACAATTTTAACTAAATAGCACACAATATCAGTTTAATTGTTTCAGAATATATACCAAACCGACCTTAACCACACATACTCAACTTATTACATAACATGTTCTTCCAAATACTCCAAATACTTTCAAATAACCCCGGACACTCCTACACCTCCTAAGCCACCTGCACCTCCTTTTCCACTTGCACCTCCTCTGCCACCAGCACCTCCTATGCCACCTACACCTCTTCCTCCACTTGCACCTCCTCTGCCACCTCCAACTCTACTTGATCCCATACTCATACCCGTTGATGCACTTGTATTTGTCCCTCTTCCACAACCTCATGCACCCCTTTGTGTAGATGTCTCTGCCTCCTGTGTGTCACATATATCCTTGCCCTTTGCATGACCTTGGAATTGTGTCCAACATTGAGCATGTTGTTAAGTAATACATCACGTTGACTCCCATTGGTGCTGTAATTCTTAAAGTTATATGTATCATTATTGATCCGTTCCATGATCATTTATTAAACTTAAAATAACTTTTCCAAATATAAGCAGAAATGTTAATTAAGAATGCAGATTTTCTACCAAAATGCTACTAGCAGTATCAGGTGTTTCATCCATTTTTAAGGTCGAGGGTCCCAGCATTATAAGTTACATAAATGGAATTAGGTGTGGTTTAGTGATAGATTGGATTTGTCATTCTAAAACAAAAAATGCACATTTTCTATCATAAACATATTTTCTTCAAAAAAAAATATGGCAAGTTTGATACTAATTTAAATGGTCTCTAAATTTAGGGGTTATTTCTTTTTATTTAATTGGGACAAAATGAATTAAAAGGTTCGGCCAAAAAACCATTTGCAAATTTAATTATCTTTCGTCTTTTTCCACCATAATTAGTTTCACATTAAAACCGATTTACTTTTAAATTTTATTAACATTGTGAATTTCTTTCTCATAATTTAAATATAAAATAGTCATTTACTTTTATTCTAGGTTTATTTAGTCCAATGTTTGCAGCACCATATTATCCAAACAAACATAACATTATTATCCAAATAGACGTCGCTTATCCATACATTAAAAAAAACTTGCTCGTATGATCGTATCTATGTTGCAAATGTGTTTGATGCAGCTAAATTCACGTACAAGTAGCTATAGAAAACAATAGAAGTTACTACACGGTTTTTGGCCCAATCGACGTCGTATCATAAACAGAACTAACAATAATCAAATGTACGTAAGATGAAAAACAGTTTCCAACACATGCTATAAAGAACATTGATTTTCGTATTCTTCATACCATGATGTCGTTTTCTACCACAAACAGTACTTTTCACAAATACCTCCTATTTTCTCTATAGAACTTGTGGACTTGTGGCTGTTTCTGCTACTTCGATTGGAGCTTAACCGCCACAGCCACCGCCACAGGCGGCAGCGTGGTTGTCGGGATGTGAGCTATCTTTGGACGCACCATCTGCACAGGAGAAGATGAGAGTTGTGATGATGGAGAAGGTGAACAGTGCAAACCAGAAGATTATAATCGCATGGTTTGCAAAACCGCCGTAGATGTTACCTCCTCCGCCTTCTTCCGCCACTAATTTCCATTCTCTCGCCATTTTTATCCGGTGAGTGTGTGTGGGATGTGGAGATCCACATGGGTTCTTATCATCCTTCTTTAGTTGACTTTTGACTTTTGTATTTCCGATTTATGTGGAATCGTGGATCTCAAGCTTAGTGGTTGTACTTTATGCTTTATATCAAGTACATAGTTATTTTCTTCCAAAAATATGATACGATAGACTCCAAAATATGTTACTATATATACTATTTTGTTAATTCACTTATTCTAAATTACATATATAGTATAGATTATCTAATATAATATTTATTGTTTACATGTTGTGTCTCGTGCAATAAAAGTATGTCTTGCCTTTGTGGTTTTATTCGCATCTCTTTTCTTTCATAAGTTCTCTAGGAAACTTGTTAACGGGGTTAGATTTCTTAAATTTCTCGATAATTTTCTGAACGTCCTCGTCTGTTTTTTACATAATTACATATAAAAATGTTAAGTTTTACATTCAAAGAAAGCTTTAGCGAAAGGGAAAAAGAGATATTTGGCATGATATCTAATATTTGCCTAAACAACATCGACTGTCCAAAGATAAAAGACACTTTTAGCTGTTTATATCATTTATATAATTTAAAGAAGCTTAGGTAAACAACGTGTTCGAATAAGCTTAGATAAAAGACACTTTTAGCTGTTTATATCATTTATATAATTTAAAGAAGCTTAGGTAAACAACGTCTTTTAAGAAACTCAATTTATTTTAGAGCAAAATACTCAACATCCAAAAACTAGCTATAGTAACGTATAAAGAATAAGTTCGGCCTATTATAACAAATTTACTAGGTTGTTGTTAAAGAAACCTTCTGTTTTATTCAGATTTTATTTTATGTAATTTAAATTGTTTTTGCCTAACATACGTACCCAAAATGCTACATAATTTGGTTCTCGATTAAAATGTGGTTGTATATTAATTTTCAAAACAAAGTTGTTGCATAATTTTGAAAATGTGAAACATCATTGCATAAGCAAACACCGAATTATTTTAGCTGACTATGCAATTAACGGTAAAAGATGGGGATGAAAATAATAATTTCTATTTGATTTACATAGTGTACGTCTTTAGTTATAAATTTTATGCCATTTTGTGCATAAATCGCCATATATACAAATTTTCTATAATAATTGCCGTAACTTTCTTTGCTGTTTATTTGCGTTTCTTTTCTTTCACTTGTCCTCTTGGGATCTTGCTAAGGACATTAGAATCAACTTGCTTCAAAAGAATTTTAACATCTTTGATCCCTTTGCTCACAAGGTAATCAACTTCGCTCTCATATCGTTGATATAAAGCCGGTAGGGTTCCAACACAAAGAAAACCTACAAAAAGATTGAAACCATATATAAAACAAAACCCTAATATGAACTTAGAAAAAGATAAATGCTTAAACTTACAAAGGTAAGTATATAAGGTTCAAAGAACTAAAAAAATAATAACCATATATAAAACTAAACTATAATTAATTTGGAAATGATAAATGTTAAAACTTACTAAGGTATATAAGGTTCAAAGAACTGAAATGACTTCCAATAACAGATATCATCCATAACGAAGCCAGTGTCTACAAAGGACCAAAATTAGCACATTAGATGAATTTTAACGTCAAAATTATATTTAACCAAGTTTCACACGTACCAAGAAAAAACGAAAGAAATCTTCTCCACTTGCTGTATAATAAAACTCCAGTAACAGTCTGTTTGTTTTTTTATACAACCATTTAAATGCCGCTTCTTGTATGGTTATCTCTTCAAAGTCGGGAAGATCCCTATAAAAAGAATAAACTAATCAAAACAACAACTAGTTCTTTAATTTCATATTTTTTTTCAAAGTCACTTACGTACCATTGAGTATATTTTGCCATGGTGTATGTGATATAAATTATCAACATGCCAATGATAGCGATGTTACAAAGAAGAGACACAAAATTATATTCATAAACCTCGAAAAGAAACCACATTGTAGTAGCCCCTAGTAAAAGTGATGCCGATAATCTTGTGTTTCGCCATAAAAGAACGTCGGCCACTAAAATGTACACATCAAACTTTATGTTAATGGAATACATTTGTCAAATAATTGAAAGTATTGATGCTTTAAAAAATACCGGGGCCATTTCCAATGAAGGAACCAAAATGTCTTTTGAAAGTTGCATTATTTTGGGCGGTGTGGTCTTCTGAGTCGGAAGAATGAGAATACGACATGGTTTTGAGATTGGTAAAATTCACGTAATTTGGGAGTTGGTGTATGCTATTTATGTTTAAAAAAACAATATTTAGTGACACATTTATAATGAAACGTAGGTTCTAATCTTTGTAATTAAGGAAGGTTTCAAGAAGGAAGAAAGGGATGACTTTGGAGTTTTGTCTCTATAAATAACATGTCCCAAGTTATGGAAGAGTATGAAATAGTTTATACTTTATACCATATTTATTTCATTTTTAGTTTTAATATTCGTTTTATATACGTTTCTTTTTATCTTTTTCTTGAATACAAAAGTCAGAGTTATCCAAATTTTGTTTTGTTTACCTTTATTCCTACAATTATTCATGTTTATTTATCTAGCTGTTTAAGAACTGTCACAGATATAATAAAGGACCAATCTTTTAAGGATTCTTTGATTACCCATTTGAATCGTTTGTTTGGCCTATTAATTTCGTGATAAGTAAAATTGTCTATTTTATTGATTAATCAAATTTTCAATGAATATTATATGAGAAAAAGACAAATAAAACTAATTTTCAACATTTGGTCAAAAATTAAAAAGTTGATAAAAATAGTCAAGATTTTCACAAGAGATGGGTTTGGGATGAAGTGGTCCCCTATTTAAGATCAATTTTTTTTCATTTTTCTCTTTTATTTTTCACACTTGATTTTCTCGCAAAAGGAAAGAAATTCTCTATCAAGAAAATGTCACAAATTAAATGACCTAAATGTACTTAAAATTGTATTTATTGATGTCTTTACATTATTGTCTATCTTACATTACATGCATGGGCATTCAAATTCATACTTCCTGGCAAAAAAATGTTCATTCTACATTAAAATATCAATTGTTTATAAAACACTAAAAAGACAAAATATATATATTTTTGCAAGTGAGTATCAACGGAAATCTAATATTTTCTCCCTCAATCAGAGATTTTTGCAGGTGAAAATGGACAAAATTGTAAAAAATTAACCATAAGCAGGTGAACTTCATCTCAATCTGATTTCAATTCATTCTTATTGTTCAAACATATAGGTGTTGAACTTCATCTCAATCTAATTTCTAATGATGAAAGGTGATTTAGGTTAGAGTTACGAGTAGAATTCAGGGTTAAGTTCACAAATCTAGAAGCATTATGTAACGTCCAAAATCTCGTAGTAAAATTTTCATTTTAAAAACGATCCAAATACATAAAAAGTGTTGCCAAATAAATCTATCCCATTTAAAACTTATTATTTTAAACATATAAAATTGTATTTACAAAAACATTATTCAGCAGAAGACTTAGATACCAAAACTCCATATGGGTACAGTCATGTCGTGCTTCAAGCTCAAGCCAGCAGATACCTAAAAAACAATTAGGATGAAAGAGTAAGCACAAAGCTTAGTGAGTTCCCCAAAATACCACATGATCCATCACATTCAAACACGTAAGGCAGATACATCCACATAGGTCTCCGAGCTTGCCCAGAACAACCTTACCTGAATGTAGTAACACTGTCGGGCATCGCGGCACGGGCCCTCCCGGCTCTGACCAAACACTGGCCCTTGGCTCTAGTCTGGTACTGCCCCCCCCCCCCCCCCCCCCGGCTCTGGCCGCATTATTGGGACTGTCGACACGGGCCCTTCCGGCTTTGATCTGACACTGGCCCATCTGGCTCTCGTCAAATACTGGCCCCTCCCCGGCTCTGACCTCACCCATCACTGGGACTGTTGGTACTGGCCCTTTCAGCACTGACCCGACACTGGCCCGTCTGGCTCTAGTCAGGTACTGGCCCCTCCCCGGCTCTGGTCTGACCCAAACGGTAAAAGTAGTACGAACATATCATATGACTACACATAAACACATACAATCCAAACCTCAAACAGTCATCACTTTCCTTACAACACCGTACTTCGTACGCATGTAATATCACCCATAGTATAGTGAGAAAACTCACTTGATCCGTAACTGCATGCACTCCAAGCACGAAATCCTCAGATCTGATAGCACGAACTTCCTAATCAGGATAACCTTCACTTAATAAGTCTCAAACCCCAAACAGGATAACTCTCAAAGATCGGTACCCGAATCCTCAAGTTTAACCAAAAGTCAAACTGGTCAAAAAGTCAACGGTCAAAGATCAAAGTCAACAAAACTCAACAGGCACAGTCAGCGCTGCTAACTCCCGAAGTTAGCGTCGCTAACTATGAACAGTCTCAAAAGTCCATTAAGCTCTTAATCCATTCAGCCAAGGTCTTAATCCTTCGAGGGACTTTCCAAACAGTCCCTAAGTCCATAAAGATCCTAACTTTAACATCCAAGCATAACCTTGCTAGCTCAAGAACAAGATTTGGATCCAAAATGGTCCAAAACTTCAACTAAACTACCAAAGAGATTTTGGCTTACTATCTAAACCAACTTAATGGTTCTAAAACAGACTTTAAGGCATAAAGTTCCAAATTTTATCCTTCTCAATCATGGACAATCATCAAAAGGGACCATTACATCATTCCAATCCATAAAAACTCACTAGAAACAACATAAGTACCTCAACAAAATATAAAGGTGGAAACTTTACTCACAATGGTCCAGAAAATACAGATCTTTGAAGCTTCACCCAAGAGAAACAACCTCTAGCAATACCACCATCCTTCTAGTATCAACAAGGCTTCAAAAATCCTTCCAAAGAGGCTAAAAACACCAAAAACTCAACCAAGAAGCCTAGAGAGAGAAAAATGGTGTTTTGGGGCTGAAACACAAAAATGCGGCTGCCCTAAGGTTATACCACCTTTAAATACGGTCCAAGCATGAAAATCTAAGGTTTTAGCCCAAAATCAGAAGTTAGCATCACTAATCCTAAGGTTAGTGTCACTAACAGTGATCGTGCAAACCCACTTCCAGACCCTGCGGAACATTAGCGACTCTAATGTTAATATTAGCGACGCTAATCCCAACATTAGCGACTCTAACTGTATTTTTCCATATTTTCTTTAAAACTTAATCCTTTTACTTCCAAACTTGATTCCGTTAAGCCACGAACTTGGGCATTTCAGAATTAAGGTCTTACACATTATCTCATCATCGATCTTGAAATTAAGTTTATGATGTTGTCTTAGAACTCAAAAGCCCTAGATTTTATGAAATGATGAATTGAACCTTTAGAAACAAGACTGTTTATTGTTCTAGGTAAGAATTGTGGTTTGTATTCACATTGAGTTCAAATCATGAGGATATGAACTCAAAATAGATCACATGGTGGATTTCAAGCTTGAATTTGAATTCATGAGTTTTCATTGTGATTATAAACCTAAATTTGATATGAGTTGATTTAACTTATAGGATTAGCAATTCAATTTACTATTATAGTCTAGAATTACTAATTTGAATCATAATTGTGGAAACTTAATCTAATATATGAAGTTAATCCTTAAATTGAATTTAATGAGATTTTACTTTTTGTTAGATATTTAAATTAATTAGATATTAATTTAGCTAGTAAATCATTCACCGAATCTTGTATTTAAGATGTTAATTGGTGTTGAAATTTTGAACTCTAGTTAATCATGCTAAGTAATTAGAAGTTGAACTGGAGTTTTTGAAATCAAATTGGACAAGTTATGTAAGCATGTTTGGAGTTTAAACTCGAGTTTTGCATGTGTAAATTAACTCGATAGAGTAATCCTAAATTTAGACATATGAAATTTTTTATGCTTGATCCATTTCAACTCTAGTTGTTTCCATAAAATTCCATAGAGTTAAATATGATATGCAAGTGATAAACTAAGGTACTTATGTTTAGATACTTTAATTTGGATAATTAGAATGCAATTGGCATCTAATTACTTGATCTATGTTGATCTTTTTGTGACCACTAAAGATCCAAACATTACTAGAACTCGAGTAGAGTATCTACATTAGTGAGGTGGGTTCATTACCTAATAATACATGCACACTACTATCTAGACAATTATCGCGGTCCAAGATCAAATAACGGTTACCGGCCGCTATATGAAATAACGGTTTTAACGGTGATATAGCGGCAGTATAGCGTTGTTTTTTATACTACATATAATTAATATTTATACTATTGTATTCATCCATAACACTTGAAATTTTGTTAATTAGAATGATATCTCATAACAAGAATCATATCCCATAATAAGCAATATACACAAAACAATGACATCAACATATATTCATAATCATCGTTTCAAAAGTTCCAAAAATAGTCCTTAGGTCAACATAACGATTATAGCGCCGCTATAGCAGTATAAAATAGTGGAAATTCGCGACAAATAGCAGCATTTCTCGGCGCTAATACCGTCACCGCTAAATGTTTTAAAATAGCGGTCGCATGTCGCTAAATGCTATAGCGTTCTTATAGCACCGCTATAGAATGCTATTAACTGCATAGACTACTATATGTTATAGTCTAAACTTTCCTATATAATTTTATATGTGTGTACAATGTGTATACTATATAAACTACTATTGTCTTCATTAAAGGATTTTCACCAAGATTTTTGAGAAAAAAAATCCAACATTTTTTAAAATGTAGACAAATCAATTTGTTTTTATTTTAGTTTTGATCATGATCATGTGTATCCACTTAGGATGAATTTTGAGACTTGTGTGGCCACTTGATACTTGGATACCAAATTTCAGACTTCAATTTTTTGGGGTTTTGAGATTGTTGGGATGCCCATAAGACCTTGCTTGCACATGGGAATTTTTGGATTTAATGTGTAAGAAGCAAAGAAATAAATATGTTGTTATTTGTATGTGAATCAATATGGTCAAATAATTGAGAGCATAAAAAGAACAGATAAATAATAATATATATAGAGTGTAATTTTATTATTTGTCAACTAGTAAATATATAAGACAATATTATTTGTTAGTTTTTTAGTCAAATGCAGTTAAATAAACACGTACTTATTAATTTATTAATAGATAAAATGTTTTATTAATATAAGGCTTATAATTTTTTTAGAGTTAATAATAAATGGTTGAGCTTTTTATTTATTAATAAGGACTTAAGGAGATTTTTTAAGAAAAGCTTACGGATGTCATAAATAAAAGGATTTTAATAGTTATTAGTTGTAAGCACAAAAATCCAAAACCCTCATTGTTCCCTTAGGAGCAGGCATAGTTGGTGCCCCTTTCTTTCTGTCTCTCTATCTTCGTCGACCTCAACAAGGGAAAAAAGGAAGGCCTGATTAGGTGGAAGTCTAATAGCTCTTATCTAATGCTTTTTGTAGATCAACCATTAAGATTATAAATTCTTGATGATCAATCTTAGTTATTAAGGTAGGATTCTAAACACTTTATGGTTGTATGTTGTTGGTTCTTTTGTTCTAAGTGGGTCCATGGTATTGGGGAGTAGAAATTCAGTCTATTTTTTCGTTTGTTGCTAATTTGAGCTACTTATAGTGTTGAACATTAATCACCATCATTTGTATCAGAGCCACTTTAAGACATTAAATCACAAAGTTATTTTAATTTTTTATTGTTCTTCTATTCATGTTCTTGGAAATAGTCAACAAAATGAATTAATTGTTTTAAACTTTTTGATGATCTAAATACTCTTACTTTTAGAAAAGTTTTAACATTAGATCATCACCAAAGTTGATCAAATGGACATTGTAAGTTAAATTTATAACAATACTTGAAGTTTAAATAATTCAAAGGTTAGATCATGTCATAAACTTGACTCAAACCCCCATTAAAGCCACAAGTCAACTTAAAAAATCTTATGAGTTCATTAAGTGAAAATACCTTCTTATGATGGATTTATTTGATCAAAAGGAGTTCAGAAAACTTAAAACGACATCGAAATTAGAATCAGACTCACATAAGAAGGTTCAAAACTGAAATTCACCATAACAAAGGGCTTGAAGCTTCAAAATGACACTTAGATTCAAAATCAAACAATGTAGAAGTAGAATTGAGTTATATTGATGATCTAATGGTTGAAATTAACCATAAACCCATACAAAATCATGTATTTTCGTATTTGGGTAAATCCTCAAACCCTAAGTCGACTTCTAAAAGAAAATGGTAGCAGATTATAACTTCCATTGTTTATAATTGACAATCCTAGTTTGAACATTTCAAATATACTTCCAAATGACTTCAATCTTCCTTCCTATATTAGAAATCGCCACACAACATCCCTATGGCTCTCGATGTCATTCAATAGAGAAGTGATGGAAGAAAATCGGTGTTATGTTTTAAAGTTTGAGTGTTTGTTACTTATAGTTCCTAACTTTTAAGTTTCACGCTAATAACCCCAACTAACCTCTTTGTAAACGTAACAAGTTACATTATTCTTACAAGGAACCTAGGAATAAGTTTCTTAACATTATTGGTCTCAAATAAGTCAAGACAAATGCCAACCCTAAGTTTTACAACATTGACAACTTTAGTCCCTCTAATTTAATTTTTTTAACATTAAGTTTGATCTTCTAATCATCATGTACACTTTAAACTTACTAATAATTAATTATTTATTTCATTTATTTAAACATAAAATTTTATTTATTTGTATTTAATTTTATTTATTTATTTATATTTCGTTTTCCAAAAAAGTTATTTCTACTAAAAATGACAAAAACTCCAGACCCAAAATACGAGTGTTACATTGTTGATTTTCTAGGAGGCTAAAGAAGCTTGTGTGTGACACAGTACGCTACTAGGGTGAGTATATAGTATACATCAAGCTTGTGACAATAGTTTGATTTCGTTGACTTTCTTTTTGACGTAAACTTAATGTTCACCGGTAGATTTTTTTATGAAAAGGTTAGTTGCTCATTCATAGATTTTATCGATAAAGGGATTAATCGGTCAAGTGCTCATTATAGATGTTTTCACTGAAGGGCTTAGGCTATGTTTGGCAGACTAGCTGAAAAGCTAGTTGCTACCTGAAAAGTTAGCTAATAGTTGAAAACTTAGCTAATAGTTGAAAACTTACCTATTAACTGATAATCTAGCTAATAAAAATGATCTATTGTAGAAACTAGTTCATAATGTAGCTGGAAAATCTAAAATGACATAAAAGGGCATGTACTAAAATGTTTTAATATTATACCACAAATACGTAATAAATTTCATGAAATTAAAGTAAGTACTAAATAACAGTTTTCCGATTATTTATGTTTAAGTCAAAATGCTTACATCTTATATTATATTCGTAATATCATCACAAATTTCTCGCATCTTATGTCATAATACTAATTGTTATCATGACCAGATATTGAATGATAATCTAATTCTTATATATATATATATATATATATATATATATATATATATATATATATATATATATATATATATATATATATATATATATATATATATATATATATATATATATATATATATATATAATCACTATGTTGTTGAACAATGATGAAAATCATTATATGTTGAGTCATTTCTCTAAAAATAGTTATGAAATGTAAATATCACACATTAACACATCTACTCAACCGATGGTGCATCGGTGATTTCCTGTTATGTTAAGAGAAATATAAAAGGTGGGGTGGATAGGAGAGAACCGTGGGTTGGGGAATGAACGTGGGGAATGGATCTTAATAATTAACAAAGGGCATATTTTGGAGGATTTAAAAAAAACTCATTAAAACGCTAGTCTAAAAAGTGTTGTTTGTTTTTTTTTAAATATTTTTTTCACCATTTATGTTTGCAGGCAGACAAACATATTTGAACAAGATTGTTTGTTCTTAATAGACAATGACGTAAAAACATATGTGTTCTATTTTTGTAGGAATTTAAAAATAGCTTCTAAAGTTTATATACATTTCTATTCATGGCTTTTTAAAGTTTGTCCTTTTTTATTTGTATATTTTTTTTGTTTTTTCTATGATTTGTATTTTTTTATTTGTGTTTTTTCGAATTTTTATCTTGTATTTTCGATTTTTTCTGTTTTGGATTGTTTTTTTTTCTTGGTTGATTTTGTTTTGAATTAGGAATTAGTTCTTATTGATTTTTGGAACATGATGGTTTTCGAATATCATAATGGTAGTGGAGGTAATAACTCTGGTATGATTGTTAGTAGATGATGATTTCATTTAATTTTTCTTATTTAGATAATAAAAGAATAAATTTAAGTATAAAACAAAGTCTTCATTATGCATATTACAGACTTCGGATCCACATCTTTTTCTGCAGACATGAAAAAAGACCGTAGGCATATTATATCTTAGAAACAAGCAGGACCGGCCCATGGGCATGGGCAAGCTGGGCGACCGCCCCGGGCCCCCAAATGCCAAAGGGCCCCTATTTTCTAAGTGTTATATCGGGTAATATAGTGTTAGCCCATGTTTTTTTAAGGCTAGTCCAATACAAAATCACTTAATCCGGCGCCAAACCTTACTCCTCATGCGCATTGTCGACTTCCCATTTCCAAAGGCAGACACATAGTTCCCAAGGAAGACGCATACATTGAAGATCTAACGGTCCAACTCATCATCATTACTTCAGTAAATGCTATACTCGATTCGCATGGAAACTCCAAACGCCACCCCCTCGATTTCTTATTCTTCTATTCTGAAATTAAACATTTTATTTCTGAAACACGTTCATCGTTTCATGCATCTTTCTAATTCTGAAATACCTTCTAAAGTTACCTTTTGAATGGTGAATCGAGTTTTTTCAAGTTCGTATGTTCGATATCCTCTACATTTCTTTCTGAAGTCCGAAAGTGAAGTAAAGTTAGATTTTGAAGGTATGCCAAATGCAATCTCTTCTCTCTGCCATACGCACTATGCGGAATTGCGTATTGTGATCGGCGGATTTTCTTTTTCTCAGTTTTCTAAATTTGTGCAAATTTTCGATAAAGATTATTTTTGTAAAGTTAATTTCTGGTGGGTGTCTCACATAATCACATAGACACAAACTTAGTTGGTCAGGTCATAAAATGGCTCAAATTGCTAAAAGATTTCATCTTTTAGGAATTGGGGTTTTCAGATCTTTGAATTGTTTCTTGAAAATTCGTTTCCTAAACTAGCACCTCCTGTTTGATAGTTTTTATTTCTCATACACATAGTTTAAGTCGCCAAGCCAACACACTTACGAACATCAATTAATGAAATTGAGTTTTATGATTTGATAACAGTTTCTTTCTTCTTAGTTTGTTTCTGAATTTCTGTCGTGTAATGTATTTGGAATTTTCAATTGTAGTACTGAATGTTGCTGGAACTTTGCATCAGGTTTTAGATTGTGAAATTGCTTTGCAAGTTTATATGTGCAGTTAAATAAATCAAGCAAATAATCAATTAGATGATTATTTGAAAGCAACCAACAACAAATAAATAAACATTAAATAGGTGATTTTCATGTCAATGTATATGATATTCCTAGGGTCGGTTTCCTAATAGCTCGATTTCAAATTCAGTATCTTGCTGCTGTTCTACTGAATAAAAACAATTAGTTATAATTTTAATTATCAAATAAACACTTATTTAATATCTATTTTGCCTTTTATATGAAAGGGGCGAAGTAACAACCTGTAATAAGTAAAATCAAAGTACATTGCTAACTTCTGCTAAAAATTATTATCAAGGGCCTCATATTTTCAATACAGGCCTTAACTGTACATTATAGATGTTTGATAAATAGCTTAATGCTCATTTATAGCTGATTTCGATTAAATCTTATCTGCTTAACTTGATGAAATGATGGTATGTTTATTATCCTAAGTTTCTCACTAGCCTATTATCTAATGTATTTTTGAATGATTAAGAGAGATAAATTGATGTGTCAATAGCCTTGTTGAACCTCATATTCATATTTGTTTTTAGGGTTAATGCAAGTAAAACCCAACAAACTATCCTGATTTTGTTTAGTTGTCCCATCAAGTTATGATTTTTCTTTTGGTTTTCTATTTTGGACCCTTAACCCATTATAGTCGGTATTAATGACAGCACTAAAGTGTTATAAATGACCAAAATCACAACCTTCAAAATGACCCAAAAAAAAAAATTTTCAAATATATAGAAGATAGAAACAGTTACCTATGACCAAACATCAAAAAGTTGTACATATTACTAATATTTCATTTTAACATATCTCAAAACAAACCTCAATCTTACGGTCTCGTTTCCTATTTTTCTATAATATAACAATATTAACCAAATTATAACCCATCATAACTTA
This sequence comes from Cichorium intybus, assembly GCA_023525715.1. Taxonomy (NCBI): domain Eukaryota; kingdom Viridiplantae; phylum Streptophyta; class Magnoliopsida; order Asterales; family Asteraceae; genus Cichorium; species Cichorium intybus. The sequence continues at coordinate 31,901,618 of CM042010.1, read as the reverse complement.
ATCAAAGCTTTTCAAACTGACCACCACTTCCATGACCCTGATTCCCTGTAAAACTAGAAGATGTCAAACCTAGTCCTTCATTTTGATGTTTTTCCCATCCACCTGTATCCGCCTTACAGTGGACCGCATAGTACACAATCGAAGCCACCATTGACAAAAAAGTCAACGCGGCCCCCGCAGCAAACACACCTTTACGTAAAGTCTCACATGACAAATCAGTTACATGGTAAATTCCTCTGTATTTAGTGTGGTAAGCATTTTTTGCTGATCCAGCAAGTAAACATGCTTCTGCCCCAAGAAAACTAATCCTACAATGAATTCAAATACCGGTAGTATGTAAGATATAGCAACGTACTTTCATTCGTTTGTTTATTGTAGCATCCTACTTCCATATCTTCCATAACATATAGCATATAAAAGATCAAGATAATTCCTGTCTTATACACATATAAAACTTTACCAATTGGAAAAGATAGGAGGTAAGTGTTTGAGATAATATATATTTCATGTTTGAAAGAAACAATTTCAATGTAGTTTTCAGTAGAAAATTATTAGTTGTGATTTCCATGTGCAGTACCAACATGTTGACAGTGCTAAACTTTTGGCAAACAGCATTAATATTCCCAACACGTGAATATCTGGAGTTTGTTTCAACTACTCATTGCTAGGTGACAACAAGTACAGCCAAACAAAGGGCCTACAATTTGCCCTAATTAGAAACTACATCGGCAATTTGAAGATCAGTGGATACAATAAAGACTGTATTTTATAATTTTACACTAGATGATGAGATTGCAAACGAGTATTGATGATCAATTAAGTGAAGAGGAGACTTACCAGGAGAAAATGAAGAAGAAGATCGCCATAGTCCTTGACCTACCCCTCATAAGACCTTTACCAAAACACAAACACTTCGTAACACCGCTAACAACCGTCTGGCTGATCAGTATCAAACCAAACGCCGACAAACCATACGCCGTCGACGCATCGGAGGCGTAGACACAGTAATCGTACTCATCGTACTGGTCCGGCACCACTTTCGCCTATTAATTAATAAACAGATGATAAATAAACTACTACAAGCTTCAATTGCGGATGTACATGGAAGAACTGAGAAAATTGAGTACCGTGCTACGTCGGCGTTCGGCGCCGATGGCGAGGACGAAGGCCATCAGGTGTAGGGAAACGATAACGACGAGAACGGAGATTGAGACCGCCATTAACGATGAGGACAGCTGGTCTGGCCGTTCAGACACACAGAGTGGTATCGACTGGAGAGTGTAGACTGCTTTTCTAATGGAAAACGAGCTTTAAGGGTTTCTTTAACATCATTAGCGGTTCGGGGGAAATTGCTTTTACTTTTTTCTCCTTTTTTCCTGTGTTGGTTTTATGATGACGTGGCAAATATTAATGTAATTAAAAAATGTGAAATAAATATAATATGGTCTAGTTATTTTAGCTTATTAAAATTTGAGAAAAAAATAGAAATTCGTTTGCTAAAGAATTCTCGCTCTATTAATTTGATTTCCTTATTAAATTTCTAGATGTATAGATATAATCTTATTTATGATATGTTAAATTAAAGTTAGTGGTAATAAAGCAACATCACAAACACGATTGATTGATTAGTTTAGTAAATAATCTCAGGGATAAATTTATGGAATACAAAGATAAGTTTAGAAGATAGGTTTTTCTATTTTATTTTATTTGCTTTTTTTTAACATAAGACTATAAATTAATATATTATATTCGGATAGTGGTGTCGAGACCATCCACCTCCACCTCATGAATCTTTGCACTCACCTCACTTTACGTCTTTACCACCATACTTGCCAAGGAGGGGCAAGGGTTGCCGAATTGGGGTGCTTTCTCAGTATACAGAGGACCAGGGTTGGTGTTTGCCGAGCTCCACCTCATTTGTCAGACAGCTATGTCGAGTCACTCCCTTTTGACCTTACACTATAGGGAGTGGTGCCGAGACCACCCACCTCCACCTTAGAAATCTTTATCTCCACCTCACTTTACCACCAAGCTTGTCAAAGAGTGGGAGTTGTGAACCAACAAGAGAGAGAGAGAGAGAGAGAGAGAGAGAGAGAGAGAGAGAGAGAGAGAGAGAGAGAGAGAGAGAGAGAGAGAGAGATGTGAAAGAGAGAAGAGAAAAATGATGTTGGTTTGCCTAGATTGGTTGTACTCGTATTCTTCGGATGAACGTGATATCATTCTTTTTTATTATCTTCCTTGCTAACGGTCTTATGCTCCGTCCTTAAATGTGTTCACTAGATATATTTAGTCTAATGGTATCTATCGATATCAATATGTTTTAGTACGAAGTAAAATTTTATATACCTCAATTGTCATATTAGATCTTGCGACCTCTAACGAGTACAACTTTAGACTTTGAACCTTTGTTATTCTTCTTATAAAGGCACTTCAAAGAAATATATTCAAACTTGTGACAGTTTAGCACTTCACTCCTTCGCTAGGACACAAATTGGTGTGGCCCATTTGTCCTTGCATTTGAAACAAATTACTTCGCCAACAATTTTGTGAGTCTCCACTTTTACTTTTCCCTTCAAACTTCTTCCTTTTGTTATCCATGATGTCCTTAATTTCTAAAATTCCTTCATTATTGCTTCGACTTCCTTGCTTTCTTTATCTCGTTTCTCATGGGTTTTATCAATCTTTCATGCCCTTCTCAATAGAGCTCTTCTTATTAGGTGGAGATAGTGTTTTGTAGTGGACTCAAGTTCCTTATGGACTCAATCTATTAAAAAATTAGGGAGAATTTCGTTTATATCATTAAAAACTCTTCTAATTACGTCTATATCCTTAAGAAATTACAAATTACATTTATATCCCTACAAACTCTATAAGCTCTCATATTTATCCAAAATATTAAGATAACGATTAATAATTTTTTTTAAATTTAAAATAAATATTTTTAAATCAAATTATACATAAATGACTAAAATATCTATCTCATCTTGTTATAATTGATCAAAACTTCAGCCTTCCAAAATGCTTAATCCGGGATTGATTACGGCAAGCTGATTCAATCGATCACCAATGCAAGAAGAATTAGTTCTAAAGTCAATTAGCAAATAAATTGCCACGAATCACTTTGCAAAAGTGAATGGTCAAAAAGAAATCGGATACACTAAAAAAACAACCTAGACCCCTTTTCAATATACAAGTCTTCGTACAAAATGTACAATTGTTATAGCAAGATTGGCCATTGTTTGAAAATCTTAATCCACGAAAACTAACAAACAAGTGTTTAGTATTAGTATTGATGTATGGTAAGAATTATAGAAACCACTCGTTATCAAACCCGATTGGAAAGAAATCAAAAAGAAAAACCGAACAAATCATGAAAGGAGAGAACGAGTAGAGATAGTAGAGAGATAATAGAGTTTTTAGGGATAGTTTAATTTGATTAAAAATAATTATTTTAAATTTTAAAAAAGATTATTAATCGTTATCTTAATATTTTGGATAAATATGAGAGATTATAGAGTTTTTAGGGATATACACGTAATTTGTAATTTGTCAAGGATATAGATGTAATTAGAAGGGTTTTTAAGGATATAAACGAAATTATCCCAAAAAATTATTAGACACATGGACAACTTGTTAATCCTCGAGGCACTTCAGTTGGACCGTGGATTAACATAATTCGATCATCCTCACAACTTTCTTCTAGAGATATGGATTTGGTATCTTTATGTTCTAAAAATGTGGCAATGGCCAATCAACTATTTTTTCAAAAGATGGGTATGGTCAATTGTCTTTTAAAAATTGATTTCTACCGATATTTGCTTTGAATACAAATAGAAGATGTATATTCTTCCAATATTTCGTTAGATTTTATAAAAAATATGTTTTTCCTAAAGAACAAAAATTGAAACTAGATAAAAATATTAGATCATTTAAAGAAACAATATTTAGACCAAACATCGTAATCCAAGATCTTTCTTAATGACATTTTTGTGTTTATATTTAAAAGGTGTTGAACAAAAGCCGATGATTCATGCAAACATCTTTTTTTTTTTACAAAAATTCAAAACTTTGTAAACGTTGTAAACATGATTTTGATGGTTTCAATATTTTACAGATTTATATAAGAAAAAGACATACATTGATTGTTTGGCTTTACAAAAGACGTGCTTTCCAACACGATTTCTATTTCAGATGCTAAGCATTTGGGAAAACCAAGTTTGTGAAGACGTAATATCTCGACTGTTTTATTGATAAATTATCTAGCAAAGGGTTAAATGAATAAAAGACGTAATATCTCGACTGTTTTATTGATAAAGCTCAACTTTTTACAATGTGAACCAAGTGTAACATAAATTGTTGTTTTTACGTTTTAACATGGCTTACATATCTTCGTCCAGTAAAAGAATTTTTTCCCAAAAAATACGAAAAAAATGCTATGTCGTCTTATGCAAATTTGCATAGAAAACACCATATTTGATCACCTTTTCATAACGGACCATTTTGCGAATAAAACTTGTGAAAATCGGATAAAATGGCAGAAACGAAAAATATGTTTATCCAAACAATAGTCAAAATGCTGGAAATAATTCATGAAATAATATAGAAGGATAAAATGATTACTTTAACAATTCAAATATTCCAACCAAACAAAATATTAAAAGTTCGGACTTAAAAATTCAGACTAAGGTGGTGTTTCTTTTTTACTTAATGGACTTAATATATAACAAACTTAATGGTTTAGCTATATATGATTGTTTCCTTTTTACTTAATGCTAACAAAATGTCTTAGTGGATTAAGTTAGAAAATAGGTGTCCTTAACATTAAGTCATGGTTTTATATTTATTTTTCTCAAATTACCCTTATTTTTCCAATAAAATTTATATTTTATATAATGAATTATGAGTAATTTCATGCTTATATATTGGTCATTGCTAAGATCTCTCACAACACTCGATAGATAAACACAATCAATCAATTCAGAAGAGAGAAAACATAATGAAATTCACTCAATATCATTCAAATGGTTAATAACAAAAGATAGTTTTGGCGTGTTCGAGAAGCCACTCTCCCAAAGGAAAAATTGTTGGAATACGATAGCATAAAAACAACGCAGCGGAAACAGAAATCAAAATCGTATTCAACCAGGATCACAGAATCATGCACACTTTTGTAACTGTAAAATCAAGAGGGTTCAAGAAATACCTTTTAGATCTCAGATCTGATCTTGTTAGGATGACGAGAGCCCAAAGTAGAACTCCTCTAGTGTAATCATACCCAAGACAACGATCCAGCACCCGTTGATGTAGTATATACCTTTGCTTGAAGTTTTAGCACATAATATTTAGGGTTTTGAAAGAAATCGGCCGTATACCGAGGGGTGGGAGGAGAGTGACGAAAATTAGGGTTTTGGCAGCCCCTACAACTCAGATCTAGGGTTGTATTTATAGTGCTCCTCATCCTTATCCCCTCCCTAGTTGTCACACCCTCAAACCGTATTGGCGGAATAGTTTAAGGGTGGATGACTTCATGAACAATATCATAACAAAGTTGCACAATAGTGAAATCCAAGCACACCACCATCATTAATCAATTGTAAATGTTACAAAGTTTAATTGTTTCATGTTTCAAATACAATTGTAATGATATCAAAATAAACAAAAATGACGTCGTAACGTCTCTTCCTGTAGCGCCTGAACTTACTTTATCAGTTTCCTGAGAATACAAGTAGTTGAAAAAGTGTCAACAATTAAGTTGGTGAGTTCATAAGATTTTTGTATAGAAATGTCCTTTGTTTGTAAGCAATAGTGTTGAAAACCAAGAAAATCCAATATTTTCTTATAAAATGTTCCAAGTCTTTAAATCCCAAAGACTAAAATGTAATATATAAACCGTAGTGTACTTTCATTGAAATGTGTATTTCCACGTAAACAATTTATAAAAATGTTAAGTTGATTATTTTCCCATGTGAGATACCATATAACCATACTGTGACTAGTTGGCCTGCTGCGACGTTCTTCAGGCGTCGGAACTGTTAGACATTTGGACACCTCAGACCTGCCGGTCAAGCTGTAGCTAGCAGCTCAGGTGCGGGGTTGTCAATCCCGTATAGATCTATACTCAAATATCACGCTCTCTTACCGAGACTCTGGTTATATAAATGTTCAGGACTTATAGTAGGTACTTATAAAAGTACTTGGAAGATTCATCTCACAAAAATGTATGTATTCCAATCAACTTGTTTACGTACGATTTGTATATAAAAACTCTTTAAACATCCATTATCATTTTTCCCATGATAATATAGTATAGTATAATAATTATATATTTTTATATAATTATTTTTATCATGTTTGAATGTCATAGTAACCTTTTGTTCATAAACTATTCCAATAATAGTCTATTTTTAGTAGTTGCGTCGTAATAACCTTATTTTTTGTGAATAATAGCGAAATAACTTGTTCAAAGATTATAAATATTATCTTTTGAGATATTTCACACAAAAATAATATAATAACTTGATTATAACCATTTTTGTTAGAAAATAGTGTCTTTATTTATAAAAAACGTAGTTTTTACTAGGATTCCTTGGAAGAAGATTGAAGATTTTGGTTCTAAGACCCGGAGGACCCTTGGACAAAGCTATTATCCAATGGATTTCCGTGAGTATGTGTGTATAAAAGAGTATATGAAGGTATTTAGAACTTAAATCACTAGATGATCATAACTTACCAAGGATACTTGCAAGATCTTTGAAGATGATGAAGTTTGGAGCTTAAAGACCCTTGGACAAATCTAATATCCAATGGATATGGATGGATGTTAGTGTGTGTAAAAGGTGTAAACTTGTGTTATGTTGTTTAAAATCAAAAGATATGTGAAGCTTACCTCTTAATCTTGTGAACTAAGCTTTAAAATGGAGTTTGAAGATGAAGATGGTGAAGATGATGGTGTGGCCGAGAGTAAGGGAAGAGAGGAAAGAAAGTGGGTGGTGAAATGTGTTGGTTGCAAATGAAAGGCTAGTTAAGCCCTTGGAAGTATAAGTTTGATTATTTAAATAAAAAGAACCATAGCCTTTTAAGGCCTAATAATATAAAATCAAAAGAACCTTTATGGTGTCATGGCATGTCCCCTAAGGGGGGGGGGGGGGGTGGGCTGCTGATTTGGGAAGGGGGGTGGGGTGGTGTGGTGTGGTTTTTATAAAAATAGCAATGTAGTTATAAAAATGTGTAGTTTTTATAAAATAGTAAGACGTTTTAGTGAAATTTTGTGCGTTTTCGACGAAACGAAGTTCGAAATAATTATTTTGTATAAAAACATTGCCAAACATTTATTTTGATTGAATTATAACTCGTTGGGTGCCGGAATACGCATTTAAGCGCGGTATTCTTCCGTTTTCGCGATTTTCAGCATTTTACCGGAAAATGATTTAGCTTTGAAATTAAATACTAGATGTTATTACGTTACGTATCATATGAATCGTTATTTCATATTTGATGTTTAAGGCACCTCATTTTGTATTTTGGTTCCAAACCCTGTGTACATTTATCCGTACACAGCGGTTGAATCGTTATATCTTTCACATACGAACTCCGTTTTCGACGTTCTATATATCGAAACTTTCGTATTTACATGTAGATTGTTTTATGAATATTATTATTTTCAAAATAATAATTGTACGATTATCGAATTTCTACGCTACAGTAGTCTGCTGTCCGTATTTTCGATTTTTAACCGATAATTGTTTTGATTTAGCATACGTAATACTATAATATCAATAATTCAACGCAAAAGTTATGGAAAATAACTTTTCAACATATAGATTAACATATGCTTCGTTTGACTACAGTTGACTTTTGTTGACCAAAATTTACAATTGTCACATCATCTACCCGTTAGAGAGAATTTCGTCCCGAAATTTAACTCTTGAGTGGATCCTCAAGGGTTTGGGAAGAGATGTGGATACTTTTGCTTCATCTGGTCTTCGCGTTCCCAAGTAAATTCCGGCCCGCGCTTGGCACTCCAACGGACCTTAACTATCGGAATGCGGCTTTGTTTCGTCCTCTTGATTTCTCTGTCCATGATCTCTACGGGTTCTTCCACAAAAAGAAGGTTCTCGTTCACCTCGATCTCGTCGAGCGGAATGACAAGAGTTTCATCGGACAGGCATTTCTTTAAGTTGGACACGTGAAAGGTGGGATGGACATTGCTGAGCTCCTGCGGTAATCGAAGTCTGTAGGCTACTGGGCCGATCCTAGCAAGGATCTCGAAGGGCCCAATGTACCTGGGGTTCAGTTTCCCACGCTTTCCAAAGCGTATCATTCCTTTCCATGGCGAGACCTTCAACAACACTCGGTCACCAACCTGGAATTCTAAAGGCTTGCGTCGCTTGTCTGCGTAGCTCTTTTGTCGGTCACGAGATGCTTTTAATCGTTCACGGATCTGAACGATTTTCTCCGTTGTCTCTCGTATGATTTCCGGACCGGTGAGAGCGCTGTTAGGTGTTTGGCCTCTGGCTAGTTGAGTATCACCCACTTCGGCCCAGCACAGAGGGGATCTACACTTGCGTCCGTATAGAGCTTCAAATGGAGCAGCTTTGATGCTAGTGTGGTAGCTGTTGTTGTATGAAAATTCAATGAGCGGTAAGTGGGTGTCCCACGCCCTACCGAAGTCTATCACACAGGCTCTCAACATATCTTCCAGCGTTTGGATGGTTCTCTCACTTTGGCCATCCGTCTGCGGATGGTAAGCTGTGCTCATGTCAAGCCTGGTTCCCATAGCCTTTTGTAATGATTGCCAAAAGTTTGAAGTGAACCGGCTATCTCTATCCGAGATGATTGATCTCGGCACACCATGCAATTTTACAATTTCTTTGACGTAAAGTCTTGCTAGCTTATCCGTCCTATCACTCTCCTTGATTGGCAGGAAGTGAGCGGATTTGGTTAGCCTATCGACGATTACCCATATAGTATCTAACCCACCGGTTGTCTTTGGTAATTTGGTTATGAAGTCCATTGTTATCCGTTCCCACTTCCACTCGGATATTGGTGGTTGAACTAGCAAACCCGAGGGCTTTTGGTATTCTACTTTAACTTTGGCGCAATTCAGGCACTTGCCCACGTAAGTAGCGATTTCTGCCTTCATGTTTGGCCACCAATACAGTTTCTTAAGGTCCAGGTACATTTTGTCGGACCCGGGATGAACGGAGTATCTAGTCTTGTGAGCTTCATTCATGATAATGTCTCTGTATCCGCCGAATTTCGGTGTCCAGATTCGGTTCATGAGGTAGCGAGCTCCGTCATCCTTAACTTCAAGGTTTTTATCCATCCCTCGCAAGGCTTCATTTGCGACGTTTTCTGGTTTCAAGGCTTCTAGCTGCGCCTCTTTAATCTGAGTGGGTAACTGGGAATGGATCGTCATTGTTAATGATTTCACTCGGCGGCCCGAGTATTCTTTTCGACTGAGGGCATCAGCTACTACGTTGGCCTTCCCTGGGTGATAACGAATTTCGCATTCGTAGTCACTTAGTAGCTCCATCCAACGTCGTTGCCTCATATTGAGTTCTTTTTGGTTGAGGATATGCTGGAGACTCTTATGGTCGGTGTATACTGTACATTCTGTGCCGTACAGGTAGTGTCTCCAGATCTTCAATGCGAACACTACTGCTCCCAACTCGAGGTCATGTGTAGTGTAGTTGACCTCGTGAGTTTTAAGCTGCCTTGAAGCGTAAGCAATGACCTTTCCTCTCTGCATGAGTACACAACCCAGACCCTGGTTCGATGCGTCGCAATAGACCACAAAGTCTTCTGTTCCTTCTGGAAGGGACAGAATAGGAGCGCTGCATAAAGCTTTCTTTAGGGTCTGGAAGGCGGCGTCTTGGTTATCTCCCCACTTGAACGTCACACCCTTCTGTGTCAGGGTGGTAAGTGGCTTTGCAATTTTGGAGAAATTCTGTATGAATCTTCGGTAATAGCCAGCAAGGCCCAAAAACTGACGGATTTCTGTCGGAGTTCTTGGTGCTTTCCAGCTTTCGATGGCTTTGATTTTGGAGGGATCCACGTGTATCCCTTCCTTGCTGATTACGTGGCCTAGAAAATCCACTTTTCGAAGCCAGAATTCGCATTTCGAAAATTTCGCATACAACTTCTCTGTTCTTAATGTCTCCAAAACTTGTCGTAAGTGTTGGCTATGTTCCTCCTTGCTTCGTGAATAAATAAGTATGTCGTCGATGAATACTATAACGAATTTATCCAGGTAAGGTCGGCATACTCGGTTCATCAGATCCATGAACACTGCGGGCGCATTGGTCAATCCGAAGGGCATCACAACGAATTCATAATGGCTGTAGCGAGTTCTGAATGCCGTTTTAGGAACATCTTCTTCTTGAACCTTGAGTTGGTGATATCCCGACCTCAGATCGATTTTTGAGAAGTAACTCGCTCCTTGGAGTTGATCGAACAGGTCGTCAATTCGGGGTAACGGGTATCGGTTTTTGATAGTGAGCTTGTTCAACTCCCGATAGTCAATGCACATACGGAATGATCCATCCTTCTTCTTCACGAACAAGACCGGCGCTCCCCAAGGTGAGAAGCTCGGCCTGATGAACCCTTTACTTAGCAGTTCGTTTAGTTGGCTGGATAATTCTTGTATTTCTGCCGGGGCTAACCGATATGGTGCTTTTGCTACTGGAGTGGCTCCTGGGATCAAATCGATTCTGAACTCGACTTGTCGTGCGGGTGGTACTCCTGGAAGGTCTTCTGGGAATACGTCGGGAAAGTTGCAGACTTCGGGGATTTCTTTGATGTTCTTTACTTCTTTCTTTTCGTCAACAACGTGGGCTAAGAAGGCGTGGTATCTTTTCTGTAGGTATTTTCGGGCTTTGATGCATGACACGATTCGGAGGCTGGTACTGGGTTTATCACCGTAGACAACAATGGTCTTGTCATTCGGCAGATGAAGTCGAATTCCTCGTTCGTAACACATGATGTCGGCATGATGGGGAATTAGCCAATCCATACCAACGATCACGTCAAAACTTCCTATTTTAACAGGCATTAAGTCGATTTGAAAGGAGTGATCGTCCAGAGTAAGTGTACAGCCTACGTATATGTTGTTTGTGCTTTCTGTTTTGCCATTAGCCATTTCTACTGTAAATGTTTCTTTGAGTGGTTGAGGTTTTTGTTTTAGCAAATATTTAAACTCGTGGCTTACGAAACTCCTCTCCGCACCGCTATCGAATAGTATACAAGCATATGAATTATTGACGAGGAACGTACCGGTAACCACGGTAGGATCCTCTACCGCTTCAGCACGTCCCATGGTTAGGACTCTTCCATTTCTCCCATTGTTCTTTGCCTTTGGGCAATCACGCTTGAAATGCCCCGTTTCTCCGCAACCGTAGCAAGCTTGGCTTACCCCGATGTTAGTGGCTTGGGTGGCTTGTGGGGTGGACATCCTGCAGTAGCGGGCGGTGTGGCCCTTCTTGTTACAATTCAAACAATGCATTTCTCTACAGGGTCCGGTATGGTGGAAGTTGCACTTGTTACACTTGGGTAGCGTCCCAATGTATTGCTTGGTGGTAGTTGGGGCGTTCGGGACGATGGCTGCACGAACTGCCACGATTTGCTGTCTTTTCGCACCCTCTTGCTGTGGTTGGTTTCTTCCCCTGTTCCATGGCTTTCTCTTGTGATCTCTTTCCTTTGGCTGTTCGGTCTTTTGGGTCATGGTTCCCTGGCGCACCCCGTGGTCGACTAATCGTTGGGCCAACCGTTTGGCGCTGTCAAAAGTGGCAGGACTTGCGGCTTCCACATTCCCCTGGATCTGGGAGGATAGTCCCCAGATGTAACGTTCCACCTTTACTGACTCTGGTGTGACCATGGCTGGGCAGAGGGTTGCCAGATCGTTGAATCGGTTCGTGTAAGCGTTTAGATCCGAACCTTTCATCGTGAGGTTCCACAGCTCTTGCTCCAACTTTTGAATTTCACCTCGAGGGCAGTACTCTTTCATTAACATCGTCTTTAGTTCCTCCCAACCCATAGAATTTGCCACCGGGAGCGTCAGCGTCTTGACGTGGCCCTTCCACCAAGACATAGCCGTCTCAGCGAAAGTGCAAGCAGCGAACTTGACTTTCATTTCTTCTGGGCAAGCGGTGATATCGAAGATCGATTCGGTTTTCTCGATCCACCTAGTAAGGGTAAGGACACCACCGGTGCCATGGAAAGTTAACGGCTTGCAGCTGACAAAATCCTTGTAAGTGCATGTTCTGGAATGACTTGATGTTTCTCCATTCGTGGAATCGTTGGCGCCGTTTCCACTACCGTTCCCATTTACTCCGTTGGTGTGGATATGGGCAATAGCTGCGGTCACGGCTGCCGTGACTGCGGCTTGAAATGTCGCCGAATCCATCATGGGTGTTTCGGGGGTTCCAACGGGTGTGCGTCTGTTATTACTTCGTCGGGGTGGCATGATTCTGCCACAAGGATTTAAAGATCGACGTTGGTTAGTTTTTGAACGAATCGTTATAATTATGTCACCACTATAATGTAGTGTTTGTATTTTATTGTCCTCCTGCCCCTTTTTGTTTCGCATGTTGTAATCATGACTTAGTATCAAATACATTGTTCATTCACACATACATCATTTTAATCAAACATATTCTTTGTATTCATAATAAGATCGAGTGTTACATAAGTTTTGAAATGAAAATTTGGCCTTCGCAGAGGCCTACAAAATGATAGCTATAAACGGCATAACGGCTTACAAAAAGTGTAGTCACTTAATTGTAGAGCCGTGCCTACGTACAATAGTGAGCCGCACATAACGCGTACTCATAGATGTCCTAGTCTATATCAAAACTGGAGTAGTATCAATACTACTCATGACAAACCAGAACTCTTAGCTCCGCGCAGTGCGTCCACCTGTGCCCTGAGCTCAGCAGCTTCGCGCTCGGCCTGTTCGGCCCTCCGTTCTATCTCGCGAATTCTCTCCTCGGAATCGGATACTCGAAGGATAGCCTCGCGCCACATCTCCAACGCTGCCTGTACGTCCTCCTCGAGGGGGTCGATTCGTCTGGAGGTGTGATCGCGGGCCTCGTCTAAACGCCTGAGGCGTGCTGCGGTGGTCTCGGCGGTGGCCCCCACGTCCATAATCTGACTGGAGGTCGCCCGGATCTGCTCATCGTGGCGACTGATGCGTCCGACCATAACCGGTAACGCTCGGTCCGCGGATGTCCCATTCCCGATGTCAAAACTCATGCCATATGGGGTGACTAGGCCCTGATCGTGGCTCCAAAGACGTATGCGTTCCGCCCACTCCGGAGTCCGACCCTGCAATGGTTCTCTAATAAGTAAGGGACGATGAATGGGGAGTACCCTCTTCCGAGGAGTACGCATCCAAAGTTGGCCTCCTGGATGGCGGTATACCTGGAAGCCTGGTGGTGGGGGTGGTGCGTTGTGTTCGCGCACTGGGAACCGCGGGTCATAGACTTCGGACTCTGCCTCCGAGTCCTCTTCTTCCATCTCTTCGTCCTCTTCGAAATCCACTTCGATATTCTCCTCCGGATCCTCCTCAATTTCCTCTTCCGGGTCCTCTTCAAAGTCTTCTGGCTCCTCGTTGAGCCACCCATTATCTCCCTCGTCGGGGAAATAGGGATCTTCGGGTAAGTGAAAACCTGCCATGGTGTCTGTACGAGGGGTGGGGTATAAGAAGTATATATAAGGGGATTCTTAAATACACACACATATATATATATATATATATATATATATATATATATATATATATATATATATATATATATATATATATATATATATATATATAACTAAGTAATGTACACAAAATACTCATATAGTATTTTAACTTCATGTTTAGTTCTATAGTGTCATAAAATACTCCTATAGTATTTTAAATTTTATGTTTAGTTCCTTTGGTTACTGGTAAGTGTTTGGACTTGTTGTCCGCCACGATTATTCCTAAGCATACGTTAATCATATCTTGGATCAACACAGTTGATCAGGCTCTATTCATCCAAGATATCATTACCAAAACACTTAGGCCTATCCGTAGCGTTCAACTCATCATACCACTTTTGTATGTTTTCGTTATGATATCGTTCTAGTATGTATGTATGTACTTATACTTTTATAAAAATTATCGTTGTAATTTTAAAAGTATACTTGTACGAAAATGTTTTCGAGAGTTTTAGTCCCATTGTATTTATAGTTGTATATCTTTAAATGGATTGATATACTTAGTTCACTATAAACAATGCTCTGATACCAATCTGTCACACCCTCAAACCGTATTGGCGGAATAGTTTAAGGGTGGATGACTTCATGAACAATATCATAACAAAGTTGCACAATAGTGAAATCCAAGCACACCACCATCATTAATCAATTGTAAATGTTACAAAGTTTAATTGTTTCATGTTTCAAATACAATTGTAATGATATCAAAATAAACAAAAATGACGTCGTAACGTCTCTTCCTGTAGCGCCTGAACTTACTTTATCAGTTTCCTGAGAATACAAGTAGTTGAAAAAGTGTCAACAATTAAGTTGGTGAGTTCATAAGATTTTTGTATAGAAATGTCCTTTGTTTGTAAGCAATAGTGTTGAAAACCAAGAAAATCCAATATTTTCTTATAAAATGTTCCAAGTCTTTAAATCCCAAAGACTAAAATGTAATATATAAACCGTAGTGTACTTTCATTGAAATGTGTATTTCCACGTAAACAATTTATAAAAATGTTAAGTTGATTATTTTCCCATGTGAGATACCATATAACCATACTGTGACTAGTTGGCCTGCTGCGACATTCTTCAGGCGTCGGAACTGTTAGACATTTGGACACCTCAGACCTGCCGGTCAAGCTGTAGCTAGCAGCTCAGGTGCGGGGTTGTCAATCCCGTATAGATCTATACTCAAATATCACGCTCTCTTACCGAGACTCTGGTTATATAAATGTTCAGGACTTATAGTAGGTACTTATAAAAGTACTTGGAAGATTCATCTCACAAAAATGTATGTATTCCAATCAACTTGTTTACGTACGATTTGTATATAAAAACTCTTGTAAACATCCATTATCATTTTTCCCATGATAATATAGTATAGTATAATAATTATATATTTTTATATAATTATTTTTATCATGTTTGAATGTCATAGTAACCTTTTGTTAATAAACTATTCCAATAATAGTCTATTTTTAGTAGTTGCGTCGTAATAACCTTATTTTTGTGAATAATAGCGAAATAACTTGTTCAAAGATTATAAATATTATCTTTTGAGATATTTCACACAAAAATAATATAATAACTTGATTATAACCATTTTTGTTAGAAAATAGTGTCTTTATTTATAAAAAACGTAGTTTTTACTAGTTTTCGTTTTTATAACGTTTTTATTCAAGATCTAGCATCTTTGTACACTTTATTTGTAGTTTAGTAACTTTTACACAACTTAGTATGTCAAAGTGTTCATAATACATGGATCTACTCATATTTCATGCCAAAATCATATTTATAACATTTTTGTTCAAGATCTATCATTTTTACACACTTTAATTATAGTCTAATAACTTTTATACAAGCATATCATGTATCATAGTGAATATCTTACAAAGATCTAACTATATTTCATGTCAAAGGTATTTTTACCCAAATACTAACTTTATAAACTTGTGAAATCAACATATATATCATTTAAACATATATAAACTTGAATAAACAACATATATAGTTAAAGAAACTTGTATTCTCCCCCAAAAAGGTTTGAAAACATGAAAATGAGGGGTATGAACTCACCTTGAGTGTGGATCTTAGGATTCCTTGGAAGAAGATTGAAGATTTTGGTTCTAAGACCCGGAGGACCCTTGGACAAAGCTATTATCCAATGGATTTCCGTGAGTATGTGTGTATAAAAGAGTATATGAAGGTATTTAGAACTTAAATCACTAGATGATCATAACTTACCAAGGATACTTGCAAGATCTTTGAAGATGATGAAGTTTGGAGCTTAAAGACCCTTGGACAAATCTAATATCCAATGGATATGGATGGATGTTAGTGTGTGTAAAAGGTGTAAACTTGTGTTATGTTGTTTAAAATCAAAAGATATGTGAAGCTTACCTCTTAATCTTGTGAACTAAGCTTTAAAATGGAGTTTGAAGATGAAGATGGTGAAGATGATGGTGTGGCCGAGAGTAAGGGAAGAGAGGAAAGAAAGTGGGTGGTGAAATGTGTTGGTTGCAAATGAAAGGCTAGTTAAGCCCTTGGAAGTATAAGTTTGATTATTTAAATAAAAAGAATCATAGCCTTTTAAGGCCTAATAATATAAAATCAAAAGAACCTTTATGGTGTCATGGCATGTCCCCTAAGGGGGGGGGGGGGGTGGGCTGCTGATTTGGGAAGGGGGGGTGGGGTGGGGTGGTGTGGTTTTTATAAAAATAGCAATGTAGTTATAAAAATGTGTAGTTTTTATAAAATAGTAAGACGTTTTAGTGAAATTTTGTGCGTTTTCGACGAAACGAAGTTCTAAATAATTATTTTGTATAAAAACATTGCCAAACATTTATTTTGATTGAATTATAACTCGTTGGGTGCCGGAATACGCGTTTAAGCGCGGTATTCTTCCGTTTTCGCGATTTTCAGCATTTTACCGGAAAATGCATTTAGCTTTGAAATTAAATACTAGATGTTATTACGTTACGTATCATATGAATCGTTATTTCATATTTGATGTTTAAGGCACCTCATTTTGTATTTTGGTTCCAAACCCTGTGTACATTTATCCGTACACAGCGGTTGAATCGTTATATCTTTCACATACGAACTCCGTTTTCGACGTTCTATATATCGAAACTTTCGTATTTACATGTAGATTGTTTTATGAATATTATTATTTTCAAAATAATAATTGTACGATTATCGAATTTCTACGCTACAGTAGTCTGCTGTCCGTATTTTCGATTTTTAACCGATAATTGTTTTGATTTAGCATACGTAATACTATAATATCAATAATTCAACGCAAAAGTTATGGAAAATAACTTTTCAACATATAGATTAACATATGCTTCGTTTGACTACAGTTGACTTTTGTTGACCAAAATTTACAATTGTCACATCATCTACCCGTTAGAGAGAATTTCGTCCCGAAATTTAACTCTTGAGTGGATCCTCAAGGGTTTGGGAAGAGATGTGGATACTTTTGCTTCATCTGGTCTTCGCGTTCCCAAGTAAATTCCGGCCCGCGCTTGGCACTCCAACGGACCTTAACTATCGGAATGCGGCTTTGTTTCGTCCTCTTGATTTCTCTGTCCATGATCTCTACGGGTTCTTCCACAAAAAGAAGGTTCTCGTTCACCTCGATCTCGTCGAGCGGAATGACAAGAGTTTCATCGGACAGGCATTTCTTTAAGTTGGACACGTGAAAGGTGGGATGGACATTGCTGAGCTCCTGCGGTAATCGAAGTCTGTAGGCTACTGGGCCGATCCTAGCAAGGATCTCGAAGGGCCCAATGTACCTGGGGTTCAGTTTCCCACGCTTTCCAAAGCGTATCATTCCTTTCCATGGCGAGACCTTCAACAACACTCGGTCACCAACCTGGAATTCTAAAGGCTTGCGTCGCTTGTCTGCGTAGCTCTTTTGTCGGTCACGAGATGCTTTTAATCGTTCACGGATCTGAACGATTTTCTCTGTTGTCTCTCGTATGATTTCCGGACCGGTGAGAGCGCTGTTAGGTGTTTGGCCTCTGGCTAGTTGAGTATCACCCACTTCGGCCCAGCACAGAGGGGATCTACACTTGCGTCCGTATAGAGCTTCAAATGGAGCAGCTTTGATGCTAGTGTGGTAGCTGTTGTTGTATGAAAATTCAATGAGCGGTAAGTGGGTGTCCCACGCCCTACCGAAGTCTATCACACAGGCTCTCAACATATCTTCCAGCGTTTGGATGGTTCTCTCACTTTGGCCATCCGTCTGCGGATGGTAAGCTGTGCTCATGTCAAGCCTGGTTCCCATAGCCTTTTGTAATGATTGCCAAAAGTTTGAAGTGAACCGGCTATCTCTATCCGAGATGATTGATCTCGGCACACCATGCAATTTTACAATTTCTTTGACGTAAAGTCTTGCTAGCTTATCCGTCCTATCACTCTCCTTGATTGGCAGGAAGTGAGCGGATTTGGTTAGCCTATCGACGATTACCCATATAGTATCTAACCCACCGGTTGTCTTTGGTAATTTGGTTATGAAGTCCATTGTTATCCGTTCCCACTTCCACTCGGATATTGGTGGTTGAACTAGCAAACCCGAGGGCTTTTGGTATTCTACTTTAACTTTGGCGCAATTCAGGCACTTGCCCACGTAAGTAGCGATTTCTGCCTTCATGTTTGGCCACCAATACAGTTTCTTGAGGTCCAGGTACATTTTGTCGGACCCGGGATGAACGGAGTATCTAGTCTTGTGAGCTTCATTCATGATAATGTCTCTGTATCCGCCGAATTTCGGTGTCCAGATTCGGTTCATGAGGTAGCGAGCTCCGTCATCCTTAACTTCAAGGTTTTTATCCATCCCTCGCAAGGCTTCATTTGCGACGTTTTCTGGTTTCAAGGCTTCTAGCTGCGCCTCTTTAATCTGAGTGGGTAACTGGGAATGGATCGTCATTGTTAATGATTTCACTCAGCGGCCCGAGTATTCTTTTCGACTGAGGGCATCAGCTACTACGTTGGCCTTCCCTGGGTGATAACGAATTTCGCATTCGTAGTCACTTAGTAGCTCCATCCAACGTCGTTGCCTCATATTGAGTTCTTTTTGGTTGAGGATATGCTGGAGACTCTTATGGTCGGTGTATACTGTACATTCTGTGCCGTACAGGTAGTGTCTCCAGATCTTCAATGCGAACACTACTGCTCCCAACTCGAGGTCATGTGTAGTGTAGTTGACCTCGTGAGTTTTAAGCTGCCTTGAAGCGTAAGCAATGACCTTTCCTCTCTGCATGAGTACACAACCCAGACCCTGGTTCGATGCGTCGCAATAGACCACAAAGTCTTCTGTTCCTTCTGGAAGGGACAGAATAGGAGCGCTGCATAAAGCTTTCTTTAGGGTCTGGAAGGCGGCGTCTTGGTTATCTCCCCACTTGAACGTCACACCCTTCTGTGTCAGGGTGGTAAGTGGCTTTGCAATTTTGGAGAAATTCTGTATGAATCTTCGGTAATAGCCAGCAAGGCCCAAAAACTGACGGATTTCTGTCGGAGTTCTTGGTGCTTTCCAGCTTTCGATGGCTTTGATTTTGGAGGGATCCACGTGTATCCCTTCCTTGCTGATTACGTGGCCTAGAAAATCCACTTTTCGAAGCCAGAATTCGCATTTCGAAAATTTCGCATACAACTTCTCTGTTCTTAATGTCTCCAAAACTTGTCGTAAGTGTTGGCTATGTTCCTCCTTGCTTCGTGAATAAATAAGTATGTCATCGATGAATACTATCACGAATTTATCCAGGTAAGGTCGGCATACTCGGTTCATCAGATCCATGAACACTGCGGGCGCATTGGTCAATCCGAAGGGCATCACAACGAATTCATAATGGCCGTAGCGAGTTCTGAATGCCGTTTTAGGAACATCTTCTTCTTGAACCTTGAGTTGGTGATATCCCGACCTCAGATCGATTTTTGAGAAGTAACTCGCTCCTTGGAGTTGATCGAACAGGTCGTCAATTCGGGGTAACGGGTATCGGTTTTTGATAGTGAGCTTGTTCAACTCCCGATAGTCAATGCACATACGGAATGATCCATCCTTCTTCTTCACGAACAAGACCGGCGCTCCCCAAGGTGAGAAGCTCGGCCTGATGAACCCTTTACTTAGCAGTTCGTTTAGTTGGCTGGATAATTCTTGCATTTCTGCCGGGGCTAACCGATATGGTGCTTTTGCTACTGGAGTGGCTCCTGGGATCAAATCGATTCTGAACTCGACTTGTCGTGCGGGTGGTACTCCTGGAAGGTCTTCTGGGAATACGTCGGGAAAGTTGCAGACTTCGGGGATTTCTTTGATGTTCTTTACTTCTTTCTTTTCGTCAACAATGTGGGCTAAGAAGGCGTGGTATCTTTTCTGTAGGTATTTTCGGGCTTTGATGCATGACACGATTCGGAGGCTGGTACTGGGTTTATCACCGTAGACAACAATGGTCTTGTCATTCGGCAGATGAAGTCGAATTCCTCGTTCGTAACACATGATGTCAGCATGATGGGGAATTAGCCAATCCATACCAACGATCACGTCAAAACTTCCTATTTTAACAGGCATTAAGTCGATTTGAAAGGAGTGATCGTCCAGAGTAAGTGTACAGCCTACGTATATGTTGTTTGTGCTTTCTGTTTTGCCATTAGCCATTTCTACTGTAAATGTTTCTTTGAGTGGTTGAGGTTTTTGTTTTAGCAAATATTTAAACTCGTGGCTTACGAAACTCCTCTCCGCACCGCTATCGAATAGTATACAAGCATATGAATTATTGACGAGGAACGTACCGGTAACCACGGTAGGATCCTCTACCGCTTCAGCGCGTCCCATGGTTAGGACTCTTCCATTTCTCCCATTGTTCTTTGCCTTTGGGCAATCACGCTTGAAATGCCCCGTTTCTCCGCAACCGTAGCAAGCTTGGCTTACCCCGATGTTAGTGGCTTGGGTGGCTTGTGGGGTGGACGTCCTGCAGTAGCGGGCGGTGTGGCCCTTCTTGTTACAATTCAAACAATGCATTTCTCTACAGGGTCCGGTATGGTGGAAGTTGCACTTGTTACACTTGGGTAGCGTCCCAATGTATTGCTTGGTGGTAGTTGGGGCGTTCGGGACGATGGCTGCACGAACTGCCACGATTTGCTGTCTTTTCGCACCCTCTTGCTGTGGTTGGTTTCTTCCCCTGTTCCATGGCTTTCTCTTGTGATCTCTTTCCTTTAGCTGTTCGGTCTTTTGGGTCATGGTTCCCTGGCGCACCCCGTGGTCGACTAATCGTTGGGCCAACCGTTTGGCGCTGTCAAAAGTGGCAGGACTTGCGGCTTCCACATTCCCCTGGATCTGGGAGGATAGTCCCCAGATGTAACGTTCCACCTTTACTGACTCTGGTGTGACCATGGCTGGGCAGAGGGTTGCCAGATCGTTGAATCGGTTCGTGTAAGCGTTTAGATCCGAACCTTTCATCGTGAGGTTCCACAGCTCTTGCTCCAACTTTTGAATTTCACCTCGAGGGCAGTACTCTTTCATTAACATCGTCTTTAGTTCCTCCCAACCCATAGAATTTGCCACCGGGAGCGTCAGCGTCTTGACGTGGCCCTTCCACCAAGACATAGCCGTCTCAGCGAAAGTGCAAGCAGCGAACTTGACTTTCATTTCTTCTGGGCAAGCGGTGATATCGAAGATCGATTCGGTTTTCTCGATCCACCTAGTAAGGGTAAGGACACCACCGGTGCCATGGAAAGTTAACGGCTTGCAGCTGACAAAATCCTTGTAAGTGCATGTTCTGGAATGACTTGATGTTTCTCCATTCGTGGAATCGTTGGCGCCGTTTCCACTACCGTTCCCATTTACTCCGTTGGTGTGGATGTGGGCAATAGCTGCGGTCACGGCTGCCGTGACTGCGGCTTGAAATGTCGCCGAATCCATCATGGGTGTTTCGGGGGTTCCAACGGGTGTGCGTCTGTTATTACTTCGTCGGGGTGGCATGATTCTGCCACAAGGATTTAAAGATCGACGTTGGTTAGTTTTTGAACGAATCGTTATAATTATGTCACCACTATAATGTAGTGTTTGTATTTTATTGTCCTCCTGCCCCTTTTTGTTTCGCATGTTGTAATCATGACTTAGTATCAAATACATTGTTCATTCACACATACATCATTTTATAAATCAAACATATTCTTTGTATTCATAATAAGATCGAGTGTTACATAAGTTTTGAAATGAAAATTTGGCCTTCGCAGAGGCCTACAAAATGATAGCTATAAACGGCATAACGGCTTACAAAAAGTGTAGTCACTTAATTGTAGAGCCGTGCCTACGTACAATAGTGAGCCGCACATAACGCGTACTCATAGATGTCCTAGTCTATATCAAAACTGGAGTAGTATCAATACTACTCATGACAAACCAGAACTCTTAGCTCCGCGCAGTGCGTCCACCTGTGCCCTGAGCTCAGCAGCTTCGCGCTCGGCCTGTTCGGCCCTCCGTTCTATCTCGCGAATTCTCTCCTCGGAATCGGATACTCGAAGGATAGCCTCGCGCCACATCCCCAACGCTGCCTGTACGTCCTCCTCGAGGGGGTCGATTCGTCTGGAGGTGTGATCGCGGGCCTCGTCTAAACGCCTGAGGCGTGCTGCGGTGGTCTCGGCGGTGGCCCCCACGTCCATAATCTGACTGGAGGTCGCCCGGATCTGCTCATCGTGGCGACTGATGCGTCCGACCATAACCGGTAACGCTCGGTCCGCGGATGTCCCATTCCCGATGTCAAAACTCATGCCATATGGGGTGACTAGGCCCTGATCGTGGCTCCAAAGACGTATGCGTTCCGCCCACTCCGGAGTCCGACCCTGCAATGGTTCTCTAATAAGTAAGGGACGATGAATGGGGAGTACCCTCTTCCGAGGAGTACGCATCCAAAGTTGGCCTCCTGGATGGCGGTATACCTGGAAGCCTGGTGGTGGGGGTGGTGCGTTGTGTTCGCGCACTGGGAACCGCAGGTCATAGACTTCGGACTCTGCCTCCGAGTCCTCTTCTTCCATCTCTTCGTCCTCTTCGAAATCCACTTCGATATTCTCCTCCGGATCCTCCTCAATTTCCTCTTCCGGGTCCTCTTCAAAGTCTTCTGGCTCCTCGTTGAGCCACCCATTATCTCCCTCGTCGGGGAAATAGGGATCTTCGGGTAAGTGAAAACCTGCCATGGTGTCTGTACGAGGGGTGGGGTATAAGAAGTATATATAAGGGGATTCTTAAATACACACACACACATATATATATATATATATATATATATATATATATATATATATATATATATATATATATATATATATATATATATATATATATATATATATATATATATATATATATATATATATATATATATATAACTAAGTAATGTACACAAAATACTCATATAGTATTTTAACTTCATGTTTAGTTCTATAGTGTCATAAAATACTCCTATAGTATTTTAAATTTTATGTTTAGTTCCTTTGGTTACTGGTAAGTGTTTGGACTTGTTGTCCGCCACGATTATTCCTAAGCATACGTTAATCATATCTTGGATCAACACAGTTGATCAGGCTATATTCATCCAAGATATCATTACCAAAACACTTAGGCCTATCCGTAGCGTTCAACTCATCATACCACTTTTGTATGTTTTCGTTATGATATCGTTCTAGTATGTATGTATGTACTTATACTTTTATAAAAATTATCGTTGTAATTTTAAAAGTATACTTGTACGAAAATGTTTTCGAGAGTTTTAGTCCCATTGTATTTATAGTTGTATATCTTTAAATGGATTGATATACTTAGTTCACTATAAACAATGCTCTGATACCAATCTGTCACACCCTCAAACCGTATTGGCGGAATAGTTTAAGGGTGGATGACTTCATGAACAATATCATAACAAAGTTGCACAATAGTGAAATCCAAGCACACCACCATCATTAATCAATTGTAAATGTTACAAAGTTTAATTGTTTCATGTTTCAAATACAATTGTAATGATATCAAAATAAACAAAAATGACGTCGTAACGTCTCTTCCTGTAGCGCCTGAACTTACTTTATCAGTTTCCTGAGAATACAAGTAGTTGAAAAAGTGTCAACAATTAAGTTGGTGAGTTCATAAGATTTTTGTATAGAAATGTCCTTTGTTTGTAAGCAATAGTGTTGAAAACCAAGAAAATCCAATATTTTCTTATAAAATGTTCCAAGTCTTTAAATCCCAAAGACTAAAATGTAATATATAAACCGTAGTGTACTTTCATTGAAATGTGTATTTCCACGTAAACAATTTATAAAAATGTTAAGTTGATTATTTTCCCATGTGAGATACCATATAACCATACTGTGACTAGTTGGCCTGCTGCGACATTCTTCAGGCGTCGGAACTGTTAGACATTTGGACACCTCAGACCTGCCGGTCAAGCTGTAGCTAGCAGCTCAGGTGCGGGGTTGTCAATCCCGTATAGATCTATACTCAAATATCACGCTCTCTTACCGAGACTCTGGTTATATAAATGTTCAGGACTTATAGTAGGTACTTATAAAAGTACTTGGAAGATTCATCTCACAAAAATGTATGTATTCCAATCAACTTGTTTACGTACGATTTGTATATAAAAACTCTTGTAAACATCCATTATCATTTTTCCCATGATAATATAGTATAGTATAATAATTATATATTTTTATATAATTATTTTTATCATGTTTGAATGTCATAGTAACCTTTTGTTAATAAACTATTCCAATAATAGTCTATTTTTAGTAGTTGCGTCGTAATAACCTTATTTTTGTGAATAATAGCGAAATAACTTGTTCAAAGATTATAAATATTATCTTTTGAGATATTTCACACAAAAATAATATAATAACTTGATTATAACCATTTTTGTTAGAAAATAGTGTCTTTATTTATAAAAAACGTAGTTTTTACTAGTTTTCGTTTTTATAACGTTTTTATTCAAGATCTAGCATCTTTGTACACTTTATTTGTAGTTTAGTAACTTTTACACAACTTAGTATGTCAAAGTGTTCATAATACATGGATCTACTCATATTTCATGCCAAAATCATATTTATAACATTTTTGTTCAAGATCTATCATTTTTACACACTTTAATTATAGTCTAATAACTTTTATACAAGCATATCATGTATCATAGTGAATATCTTACAAAGATCTAACTATATTTCATGTCAAAGGTATTTTTACCCAAATACTAACTTTATAAACTTGTGAAATCAACATATATATCATTTAAACATATATAAACTTGAATAAACAACATATATAGTTAAAGAAACTTGTATTCTCCCCCAAAAAGGTTTGAAAACATGAAAATGAGGGGTATGAACTCACCTTGAGTGTGGATCTTAGGATTCCTTGGAAGAAGATTGAAGATTTTGGTTCTAAGACCCGGAGGACCCTTGGACAAAGCTATTATCCAATGGATTTCCGTGAGTATGTGTGTATAAAAGAGTATATGAAGGTATTTAGAACTTAAATCACTAGATGATCATAACTTACCAAGGATACTTGCAAGATCTTTGAAGATGATGAAGTTTGGAGCTTAAAGACCCTTGGACAAATCTAATATCCAATGGATATGGATGGATGTTAGTGTGTGTAAAAGGTGTAAACTTGTGTTATGTTGTTTAAAATCAAAAGATATGTGAAGCTTACCTCTTAATCTTGTGAACTAAGCTTTAAAATGGAGTTTGAAGATGAAGATGGTGAAGATGATGGTGTGGCCGAGAGTAAGGGAAGAGAGGAAAGAAAGTGGGTGGTGAAATGTGTTGGTTGCAAATGAAAGGCTAGTTAAGCCCTTGGAAGTATAAGTTTGATTATTTAAATAAAAAGAACCATAGCCTTGTAAGGCCTAATAATATAAAATCAAAAGAACCTTTATGGTGTCATGGCATGTCCCCTAAGGGGGGGGGGGGGGGGGTGGGCTGCTGATTTGGGAAGGGGGGTGGGGTGGTGTGGTGTGGTTTTTATAAAAATAGCAATGTAGTTATAAAAATGTGTAGTTTTTATAAAATAGTAAGACGTTTTAGTGAAATTTTGTGCGTTTTCGACGAAACGAAGTTCGAAATAATTATTTTGTATAAAAACATTGCCAAACATTTATTTTGATTGAATTATAACTCGTTGGGTTCCGGAATACGCGTTGAACCATAGCCTTTTACCAACTTGTTATAACGATGGGCATATAACCAACAGTCTCCCACTTGCACTTGTTATAACAACTGTATGGTCTAATATTCCCTAACCTAGTAAGGTGTATGTCATCCTAGACAAGTGCCGTGTTCATCTAATGAAACAGCCCTTAGGCAAGTGATCAAATATTCCTTTGTTCTAAAAGATATCCTTATGAACGTCTGACATGGAATCATCTCAGTCTCAGACATTCAATATTATGTTTCCCGATAGAGATTTGTGATGACCACAACAAACTGCATTATTGATTCTATATCAATTCAGTCTCGGTACGGCCGTACACTTGCTGTCAGCACCAAATCATCGAGGGGCTCATGGATATCGCTTCTCCTGTTAGGGCAGAAGGAACAAATAAACTTTGACTACACGGATCTCGCCTACTCATCATGTCATACCTGGACATTCCCTGTATGGCTGCCAGTTACGGACAACGTTGGAGAAAACCAAGGCACAACAGACTGCAGGACAAAGAATCAATGCATCTCCGCTTGAAGAATATAAGATATTACCATCTTAGAATTACTCGTGACAGATTCCATGAAGTAATCTCTAAGTGCAGGTTACTCCAATACTTAATCCCTATTAAGTACACATGAGAATTAGTGCATCTTCATGCTATGCCCATCTCTATGGACAATTTACCAATTCCTCATGTCAGTCTTGAATCAATACTTACTCCCAAAAGTATGACCGACTGTGGACAGTTTGAATAATAATTAAATTATTCAGGAAGTCAATAAAACACGCAAAATCAGAACACAATGATAAACTAATGAAATGACTGCCTTTATGCATATATTATGTTCTCCACATAATAATCTTCATATCAGATAGAGTTTTTCATTGCTTAAGTTTCCAATACAAATCAAACTATACTAACCTCACTCAAAGTCAATTCATTTGCAAATCTAATGCATATGGACTTAGCATGAACGATCTTGCTTAGTCCGAGACATTGACTTAGTGATCAGATCAGCTATCTTGCCTCATCCGATATAGCTCTATTAACTGAGATGTCTCTTTTGGTAAGAACCCGGATCCTGACTGCGTACAAGAACCGTTTCTATTAGTTTTGGAAGCTACTATCAGTGTGCTTCTTTACACTGAGTTCTCCCATACTATAATGGATCAAGAATATCTTAAACATTTAAGATACTTCGTGACTTCCATCCATTTGACTTTTGCCAGGATTAGCCTAATGTCAAATCATCATGCTCAAGGCATATGATACATTAGGTCTCGTACATTATGCGATTGATCCATATGCAAGTACATACGGGACTCAACTTATCTCATCCATGATCTTAATGGAACTAGGACTCTGAGTTTCACTCAGTCCTAAACCCTGATACAGAAACTTGAATCCCTTATAGGAGTCTTGTATCTCTAGATCCGACTGCTCATGTACTCTGTCTTATCCTTATGAAGCACTTAGTTCTCTCTCCATAGATCATGATGTTAGTTCTATATGCCCAAGGATGATCATAAAATGATATTACTAATAATACATGATCCTATAGGGTCACACCAACAACAAGTTTGACACCAATTGATCATTTAGAACGTTAAATTTGATTTAACATCAAATGATACTAAACTTGCAATTTAATCTTGTAGGTTATTATTATTTGAGGTAAATAATAATAACTACAAAATTAAAGGTTGATTAATAATTCATATGTGATGAATTAATTAAGTGTAACAATTAAATTGTTTAAATTGTTAAACGATTTAATTGATTTATAACTAAGCCTTTTATTTAATTTAATTGGTAAATTAAATAAAATATATATATATATATATATATATATTGTTATATATATATATATATATATATATATATATATATATATATATATATATATGTATATATATAATTATACAATTAAGATTGTATATTTAGATGGTTTATTTATGTATATGATTATGGGTTAAATGTTATCCCATTTAAGAAATAAGAAGATGTATTATTTATAAGCTTTTATTATCTAAGTTTTATAAATAATAACAACTCACTAGCACTTCATTTGTCATCATAAAATCAGCCATATTGGAAGGAAAAGAATGCATTAAGAACTTAAAAGAAAAGGAAGATGCTTTGTGTCTTCTAGCTTTTGATTATAGAAATCAAATGGGACTTTCTTTTAAGCTAGTTGCATGTGCTTTTCTTTTCTTTTGTGTGGTATATGTTGGCCACGATTTTGAGTGAGTTTTTACATCATTCTTGCTTCAAGAAATCAGCCTAAAACTCTCCTTAAGTTCTTAGAAAAAATTGGTTTTTGGTTTCATAAGAAAAGGAGTCATATCTTGCAAGTTGTGGAACTAGCATTCAAGGGTGTTCAAGCTTGTGGTGGATCAACTATATAGGGATTTTAATTTGATTCCTAGCTATCAAAATCATCCAAACCAAACCCAAGAACAAAGGTTATGATCTTGAACTTAAACTATGATTGTTCTTCATCTTATCTCTACATGCATGTAGCATGATCCTCTTGAAAATGGAATTTGTGTTCATGATTTTATGCTTCCGTTGCAAACTCTTGTTTTTGAAACTAATTACATGAACCTTGATTTCCAACAATTGGTATCAGAGCCATGGCTATATTGCATGTTTAGATAATAAGTTTATTTGGATAAACTTGGTTTTTGGAAGCCATGAATGTTCATCTTCTTAAATGAAAGTTTCATGCATGTCTTCTTTGGCAACATGCAAGTAGATTATCTATGATTTTATGTAACCAACTATATCTTATGTATGCATGCTTTTGGTTACATAAATTTGTTGCCTTAGAAAAACAAAGTGTTGGTTTTCTTATGATTTTATGTGATAAAATGGTGCATAAACAAGCCAAGGACCATATGATGCATGTTTTGTGTTTATATTCAATTTGGTTGTAATCTATTCTTTTATTCAAATGGTTTGTAATAATAATTAGTTATTTCCTTCTTGATATTCATTTTGTAATTGTTAGAATAGTTGTATTTTATTTCATTCACAAAATGTAACAAGAGAAGGAAGTAAGAAAAGATTGCACCCAACAGCAGCACTTTCTGAAGAGCTGCTGTCCAGATTTCAAAATTGTTTTGGAAGTGTTTTATAAATTCATATCTTGGTCATTTGGTGATATACTTGTTGGTAACTTTAATATCTAGTATATACATTAAGTTTCAACAAGTATTAGCATCAATATAGCCAAGAATGAATTGAAAAATGCAACAAAAACAACAAAAATTCCTTCCAGCTGCCCCTGATTTCGAAAATTTTGAGGGCTCCATAGAAAAATCACATGTCACTCAATGGTGTCAAGAAATGGTGGTTCAAGTATCATTTGGTGATATAAGAAGCTTGGCAAAATTGTAGCCAAATCGGAGATCATTTGGTTGAGTTTTTGTCACCTTTTTGTCCCTAGGTTTGGACTTGATATTTCATGTGTGGCTCACATGAAATATCAAACTAGTTGGCTTGTGTTTATGCACCCATGCATGCTTGTGATGTTTGAATGTTTTATTATGTTATGTTGTGGATGAAAATAAGATTTTGCATGCTAGACAACCTAGATAATTAAACATAATCATCAAGGAGTTTGTATTTTCAAAAGTTGACAATTAAAACATAAGATGTGAAAAATGGGTTTTATTAAAATGGGTTTTGTTTAAAACCTATTAAGTCAAGTTTTGAAAATGATTGAAACAAGAAATAAAATGGAGATTTTATAAACTCTTACAAACTCCAACCCTAAGTAATAATGGTAATTATTTAGGATAATAAATTGGTTCTAATATATATGTGATCAAACTCAAACTTAATATAGGATATTAATTGTTATCTTGACCACAAAAAAAGAATCAATAAAATGGAGATTTTATGATTAAGGAACCAATTAACTAAATAAGATTTAATGGTACCATGTTTATTGGATGCATGCAATCTACATGATACCATATGTTTTTCAAAAATTAGAATTGTAAAACATTCAAATCCCTTATGAAATACGAATCTATGCCGTCCTTCTTAAAGACACTCATGTATCACTTGTATTTCCTTGTGGGATAAAGGATACCTAACCACTTGGAGTCTTCTTGTGATACAAGAAGTAGTTTTGCAATATTGATGGGATAAAGGACACCTAACCATTAATAGTTGTCAAAACTACACGTCCGTTTAAGTAGGATGATTCGTTTGGAAATCTCTTGTGATAAAGGTCACCTAAGCATTAGAAATCCAAGGCATAGATGGGATCAAACATGCCAAACTTATAAATGTTATAATAGGATCCCATAACTCTAGAAATTATATTTGGATATAATTGGTAAACCGTTACCTACCTTGTTGATTCGAATAGGTGGGATAAAGGATACCTAACCACTTATTCGTAATACAACTTGGATTCTAGACCTTAATTAATTAAAGTTTATGAAACAAGAAAGGGTATTAATTATTAAGGACTTAATATCATAATTTACTAAATAGAACCTTGTTAAAATTTTGTAGATGGCACCAAACAACAGACACTCGGCTCCTAACAAAACCTCACTACGGTCTCTCCTTGAAGGAGAAAAACTTAACCATACCAACTTCTTGGATTGGCACCGTAGTGTGAGAATTGTTCTCAAACAAGAAAAGAAAGAATATGTTCTCAATGAACCACTTCCAGAAGAGCCCCCTGCCATTCCTAAGCCCGCACACGATGCATGGCTTAAAAAGATGGATGATTCCATCGATGCATCATGCCTCATGTTGGCAACCATGATTCCTGGCCTTCAGAAGGATTTGGAGAATCATTCAGCCTATGACATGATTCATCAACTAAAGGAAATGTTCCAACAACTTGCAAGAACGGAAAGGTTCGAAACTGTTCGGGCTTTCCATGCTTGCAAGATGGAGGATGGGCAGTCGGTAAGCTCTTATGTGCTCAAAATGAAGAGTCACATTGATCATTTGGCACGTCTTGGAGTAGTGATGCCCGAAGAGCTAGCAACGGATATGATCCTTAACTCCTTGACAAAGTCCTTTGATCCTTTTGTCATGAATTTTAACATGAATGGTTTCAACAAGACTATCCCGGAATTACATGGGATGCTAATTACCGCGGAAAAGAATCTGCCTAAGAAAACCACTCAAGTTCTCATGATCAAGGAAGGTGGAACAAAGAGAACTAGACCAGAACACCCCAACAACTCCAAGGGCAAAGGGAAAGCAAAAGCTTTCAAAGGTAAGGGCAAGAAAGTTGTCCAACCTTCCCATCCGCCCAAGAAAAAGGCAAAGGTTGCCAAAGATGAAACATGCTTTGAATGTGGCAAAGCTGGGCATTGGAAGAGAAATTGCCCTACCTATCTTGCGGAGTTGAAGAAGAAGAAGGCCGGTGAAGGCACTTCAGGTATCTATGTGATAGACCTAGAACTTTATAATTTATCTCCTAACACATGGGTATTTGATACTGGTTGTGGAACTCACATATGTAATATGTTGCAGGGGTTCAAAAGGAGTAGGCAACTGAAGGCAAATGAGGTAGTACTCCGGGTTGGAAACAATGCAAGGGTTGCGGTGGATTCAATTGGAAGTTTTGATTTATTACTACCTAATGGCTTGTGTATGACATTGTTGAATGTTTACTATGTTCCTAGCTTGACTAGGAATATTATTTCGGTTGCTAAATTAAGACAATGTGGATTTGATCTTTCCTTTATGAATGATGATATTTGTGTTTACAAAAATAATGTATTCTATTTTGAGGCTAGGCCTTTAAATGGAATTTATGAAGTAAACCTTGATGAAAAGACTAACAATGGCTCTTTATACCACACTTTCACCAAGAAACCCAAATTTGATTTGAGTCAAACCTATCTATGGCATTGTCGCCTTGGGCATATAAACAAGAATCGCATATCCCAACTTCAAAAGAGTGGACTTTTGAAGGCAAATGAGAATGACTCATTTGATATATGTGAATCTTGTTTACATGGCAAGATGACTAAAGCTCCTTTCTCCGGAACCAATGAGAGAGCAAAGGACTTGTTAGGAATCATACATACGGATGTATGTGGTCCTTTCAAGCCAATTACTAGATATGGTGAAAGATATTTCATCACCTTCACTGACGACTTTAGTCGTTTTGGATATGTTTATTTGATTAAACATAAACATGAGGCGTTTGAAATGTTCAAAACGTTTCAAAGTGAAGTGGAAAATCAACTCAACAAAACAATTAAAGGTCTTCGTTCTGATAGAGGAGGTGAGTACTTAAGTACAAACTTTATGGATCATCTTAAGACTTGTGGAATTGTTTCACAACTTACTCCACCTGGAACACCACAACATAATGGTGTGTCTGAGAGGCGGAACCGAACACTATTGGATATGGTTCGATCCATGATGAGTAGAAGTACTCTACCTTTATCTTTTTGGGGTTATGCTTTACAAACAGCTGCTCGTCTCCTAAACATGGCACCTACTAAGAAGGTAGATAAAACGCCTTATGAGATATGGCATGGAAGGGTTCCATCTTTATCATATCTCAAGGTATGGGGTTGTGAAGCTTATGTTAGACAAGAAGCTTCAAACAAATTAGAACCTCGTTCAACTAAATGTATCTTTGTAAGGTATCCGAAAGATTGTCTTGGATACTATTTCTACAATCCCATCGAGAATAAGATATTTATTTATCGAAAAGCTGAATTCCTAGAAAACAAGTTTCTGACGGAAGAGGCTAGTGGGAGGTTTGTGGAACTTGAAGAACTTCAGGAACCACAACCTGATACACAAGAAGTTGAATCTAGCATTCAACAAGAAATTGTTGAACCTGAACAAACGGTTGATCAGGAACAAATTGTAACACAAGGTGTTCGCAAATCTGGTAGGGTTCGAATTGAACCAGAAAGGTATGGTTACCTTTTGATGGAAGAGGAATGTTATACGATAGATTCTGATGAACCCGTCAACTATCAGAGAGCAATATCAGATCCTGAATCTGATAAATGGCTTGAGGCCATGAACACTGAGATGCAATCCATGCACGATAATCAAGTTTGGAACTTGGTTAATCTTCCCACCAATTGTAAGACTGTTGGGAACAAATGGGTTTTCAAGAAGAAAATCGACGTGGATGGAAATGTTCACACTTTTAAGGCTAGACTTGTCGCTAAAGGATACTCACAGACTCATGGTATTGACTATGATGAGACCTTTTCTCCAGTGGCAATGATCAAGTCTATTAGGATACTTTTTGCCATAGCCGCGTACTATGATTATGAGATATGGCAAATGGATGTCAAGACCGCTTTCCTTAATGGATACTTATTGGAAGATGTCTATATGGATCAACCTGAAGGTTTTGTCGATCCCAAGCATCCAAACAAAGTGTGCAAGCTTAAAAGATCTATCTATGGATTAAAGCAAGCGTCTCGAACATGGAACATCCGTTTTGATGAAAAGATTACGAGTTATGGATTCATCAAAAATGAGGATGACTCCTGTGTTTACAAGAAAGCTAGTGGGAGCATTGTCATAATCCTAGTATTGTATGTAGATGACATACTTTTATTTGGAAATGACATCCCAACCTTAAAAGGTGTCAAAGCGTTCCTTGAGAGTTGTTTCTCAATGAAGGATCTAGGGGAAGCTGCTTATGTATTAGGCATAAAGATCTATAGAGATAGATCTAAGAGACTTATTGGTCTTAGCCAAAGTGTATATATTGATAAAATCTTGAAAAGGTTCAAGATGCAAGACTCCAAAAGAGGATTCTTGCCAATGCCGCATGGCACCATCCTAAGCAAGTCTCAGTGCCCAAACACTAGGACTGAACTTGAAAGGATGAAACATGTCCCATATGCTTCGGCAATTGGGTCTATCATGTATGCCATGTTATGCACTAGGCCCGACGTCTCATGTGCCTTAAGTATGACTAGTAGGTATCAACAGAACCCAGGTGAAGCCCACTGGACTGCTGTAAAGAACATTCTTAAGTACTTGAGAAGAACTAAAGATATGTTCTTAGTTTACGGCGGTTTGGAAGAAAGCTTAAAGGTAAAGGGTTACACTGACGCAAGCTTCCAAACAGATAGGGATGATTCGAAATCTCAATCTGGGTATGTCTTTATTTTAAATGGAGGAGCCGTGTCTTGGAAGAGTTCCAAACAAGAAGTGATTGCACAATCCACTACAGAATCAGAATATGTTGCTGCTTCAGAAGCTGCTCAAGAAGCTGTCTGGATGAGAAAGTTCATAGAAGATTTAGGGGTTGTTCCTTCCATTCGGGACCCTATAGAAATCTTCTGTGACAATCTAGGTGCTATAGCTCAAGCAAAGGAACCTAGATTGCATCAAAAAACCAAACACATTCACCGAAGGTATAACTACATTAGACATGAAGTTAAGAATGGTGAAATAAGTATTCACAAGGTTCATACAGATCAAAATTTGGCAGACCCATTCACGAAACCTTTACCCCAAACTAAGCATGAAAGTCATGCTAAGGGTATAGGACTCCGTTTTTCTAATGAATGGATTTGATTTGTGTTTAATGTTTTATGAATATGAACTTATGTAAACGACAAGAATTATGTAATATATGTGACGTGATGTTTTATTCATAATTATTGTGTTTTATTAGCATGTTTAATCCTTGAATAATTTAGTTATTCTAAACGTCCATAGTCGATCATAGTTGTGGGAGCAATTATGAAGTAAGACTAATATGAATTGGATTGGTTGACTTTTATGGGTAAAAGTAGCAAAAGGTTGCAACCAAATTCATAGGTACTTGTCAGTGAACAAGTATTGGACTTGACCCGTTTCAAGATTACTCCATGGATCATCATCATAAGTGATTCTTGAATAAATGTATTATCATTGTATCCTTTGACCTGAGATACATATTTGGGACTCAAGTGTAGAGTGTACTATGCTTTGATATGGTTTACTGTTGTTCTTGAAATACAGACAACCATAAAGGCCATACTCATGCATAGTACTAACTATATGAGGGGCGTATGTAGTCAAGACGGGATTTGTTCCTCTTATGTGTTGAGAGTTAGACATCTAAGGCGCCTGTTTGAAAGTTGAACATAAAATGAGAATGATTAAGATCCATGTCTCATGTTCAACATGATGTCTGTGACAAAGGGATAATTGATAGATAACCTAATACATCAATTAGAGCCTCGTGTTTTCTGAAGAATTGAATGTTGTTGAATGGCACAATGTCATGTGTTATTGGGGACAGTAAAATGTTGCTAGACGTTTACCACTGTCTATATCATTCTGTGATGCAACCTTGTGCAAGTGGGAGATTGTTAGTTCTATATGCCCAAGGATGATCATAAAATGATATTACTAATAATACATGATCCTATAGGGTCACACCAACAACAAGTTTGACACCAATTGATCATTTAGAACGTTAAATTTGATTTAACATCAAATGATACTAAACTTGCAATTTAATCTTGTAGGTTATTATTATTTGAGGTAAATAATAATAACTACAAAATTAAAGGTTGATTAATAATTCATATGTGATGAATTAATTAAGTGTAACAATTAAATTGTTTAAATTGTTAAACGATTTAATTGATTTATAAGTAAGCCTTTTATTTAATTTAATTGGTAAATTAAATAATATATATATATATATATATATATATATATATATATATATATATATTGTTATATATATATATATATATATATATGTATATATATAATTATACAATTAAGATTGTATATTTAGATGGTTTATTTATGTATATGATTATGGGTTAAATGTTATCCCATTTAAGAAATAAGAAGATGTATTATTTATAAGCTTTTATTATCTAAGTTTTATAAATAATAACAACTCACTAGCACTTCATTTGTCATCATAAAATCAGCCATATTGGAAGGAAAAGAATGCATTAAGAACTTAAAAGAAAAGGAAGATGCTTTGTGTCTTCTAGCTTTTGATTATAGAAATCAAATGGGACTTTCTTTTAAGCTAGTTGCATGTGCTTTTCTTTTCTTTTGTGTGGTATATGTTGGCCACGATTTTGAGTGAGTTTTTACATCATTCTTGCTTCAAGAAATCAGCCTAAAACTCTCCTTAAGTTCTTAGAAAAAATTGGTTTTTGGTTTCATAAGAAAAGGAGTCATATCTTGCAAGTTGTGGAACTAGCATTCAAGGGTGTTCAAGCTTGTAGTGGATCAACTATAGAGGGATTTTAATTTGATTCCTAGCTATAAAAATCATCCAAACCAAACCCAAGAACAAAGGTTATGATCTTGAACTTAAACTATGATTGTTCTTCATCTTATCTCTACATGCATGTAGCATGATCCTCTTGAAAATGGAATTTGTGTTCATGATTTTATGCTTCCGTTGCAAACTCTTGTTTTTGAAACTAATTACATGAACCTTGATTTCCAACACATGATGCTTCATATGCAATAGGTCACTCCTATGTCATTCGTAGCACAACAAATCTCATTTATTTATGATTTTTCGATATAGGGACGTTTACATGAGAACTTTGCTATCTGCATACAACATAGGTTGGACTTCAGTGCTCCCACTAGCACTGACATTTACATAGTTCACTTTTGTTTCCAAAATCCCTATGAAGCACTTAATTCTATCTCCATAGATCAAAATGCTTCATGCGCATTAAGTCTCTCCTGTGTCATTTATAGCATAGCAATTCTCATTTATTTCATATTTCTCGAGATAGGGACATTTACATGAGAACTTTGCTATCTGTGTACGACATAGGGTAGACTTCAATGCTCCCACTAGCTCTGACATATACACATGACTCATCTTTACTTCTCGAAAATCCAAACTCTTTGATTTTCTCATTGAAGCAGAGATTCCAGCTACGAGATGCTTGTTTGAGTCCATAAATCGACTTCACAAGTTTACACACTCTATTAGGATATTTGGACTGTACAAAACCCTCTGGTTGTGTCATATACACATCCTCTGAAAGTTTTACGTTAAGGAAAGCGGTTTTTACATCCATTTGCCATATTTCGTAGTTATAAAATGCTATGATGACAAACAATATCCTAATAGATTTAATCATCACCACTGGTGAAAAAATTTCCTCATAATCAATCCTTTGGGTTTGAGTATAACCCTTTGCCACCAGTCTGGCTTTGTATGTGTGTACCTTTCATCCACGTCTGTCTTCTTCTTGAAGACCCATTTACACCCAACTGTTTTAAGGTCAGGTGTTTGATCAACCAGGTTCCAAACTTGGTTATCATACATGGATTTCATCTCGCTCTCCATCATCTCTTTCCTTAAGGCAACCCAAGGGGCCTGCCACGACTTCCGATGATTGGTAGGGTCACAATGATCCACCAGACATTCATCACCTTCGTCAACATGTAATTCATGAAAACTAGGTGCATGACGTCCTTTATCAGTTTCTCGAACAAGAGATGGAGTTATGTCAGATTCCTCAGCAAGCTCTTACTGAGTCTCAACAGGTTTCTCTACCTCTGGTTGAGTGCTAGTGCCAACATCAGGTTCTTTGATCCTTTGAGTCTCATCAAGATCAGTCTGGCTCCCACTGATTTCTTGAATACCAGCTTCCTATCATAGAAGACTGCCATTTATACAACATCATACTGTTGTCAAAATGCTTATTATATCCAAGTACTCTAATGGAATAACACTTCTGTTAATCGGCGTCCTCTGAGCTACACGGTAAACCGTAAGTCTCAAGACCCTAAATTTCTAAATATGCTAGTGAAGAAACATCTACACTCCATATTTCTCAGACAGTGTTTATAGAACCTTTTGTGTTGGTGCAAGGGTTAGGACTCTATTGTCTCTAAGGTTTAACCTCAGACATAGATTGGAAGCATAATACAATCCATCATAAGTCGAACCTTTATGTTCGATTATAACTCAGACACATCATACGATGCTCGTAGCGTTCTAAGTGGATTTGACTGTTGAAACAATTTTCAGAGTCTATTAGATGATTGTATAATCTTTGACTAAGAAACTCTTTATCCGCACTTGGATTTAGAATTCTCATCCTTTGCTCATTTGATTCAATACTCTATTCTTGAAGTACTGATCACCATATAGGTTTCAAACTCAATAGAGTATTTTAGATGGTTTAGTGGAAAAACGAACGGTCCAAATACATTAGATGTACAAGGTCCAACAGATTCTCAGCCTTTGCCCACAATAACTTGTGAGCAGTGCATAGTTATCTCTCTATGTAGACAAGAATAGCAGTTATCATAAGACTTTCAG
Organism: Cichorium intybus; assembly: GCA_023525715.1. Lineage (NCBI taxonomy): Eukaryota > Viridiplantae > Streptophyta > Magnoliopsida > Asterales > Asteraceae > Cichorium > Cichorium intybus. Next base: position 31,863,398 of record CM042010.1, on the reverse strand, counting down.
TCAAATGATCTCCAGAATCCTATCCATCTGGAGTTCTGTTAGCTTCTTTCAAGTTTACAAAACCAGACAATTCCACTCATACCATTAATCCAAACATTTGGATTCTCTTAAATCAATCTTTTCAAAATATTGTTGTGAACCAGTTCTCATAGATGTAATGACCATAACTTTGTTCCAAAATAACTTTTATTTAAAACAACCTTTATTTAAACCAAGTCAAAACCATCTGATGAAACAATGTTCACATCAACAATCTTCAAATTGCAAAACCATAAACTAAAACACTATAGAGAAGTTGGTTCCTAATCCTATGGATGAAAGCAAGCTGCTTGTAGTCCATGATTCGATCCAACTCTCCATGGTTTGTACCTCTGCTTTATTCCAGTCTCTACCCATTAAAATGGCAATACTGGTCATAAGCAAAGCACTTATGGAATTACAAATATACCTGAAGTGCCATACTTTTTGGCTTGCAACTACTTCTATTGCGTCAGATATCTTGAGCATTTATGCCTTCCATGTCCAACATCCTTTCAGTGGAAACAAAATCTTCCTCAGGATTTCAGTATTGAGGTTTCTTTAGGAAAATCATTCCCTTGGTAGGGTTTGTCCTTTTCCTTTTGACACCTCCTTTAGGAACTGTGGTGTTGGATTCCCTAGCCATGTAAAGTTCTACTTTCCTCAACATGCTATGTAATCTCTCGAAGGGTCCTTTTAAGTTCTATATAATGAAGTCCAGAATGAACTAATCATAAGAACTAGTCAGCGAGTTAAGGACAATGTCCGTGACTAACTCCTGACTTGTTGGAAATCCCAACCTCCACATTTAGTCAACGTACCCTCTTATGCTAAACATATGGGTATTGACTCTCCATCCTAGTAACAGCCTACATCCAAATAATGCTTTCATGACTTCGAATCGTTCCCATTTAACCTGCTCTTGGATCATGTCCTTAAGCCGGTTAATCATGTCAAAGCACCAAGACCCCACAATCTTCTTTGAAGCTCGGGAATCATAGTGTCTAACATGAAACGAGCAACCTTATTCGAATCATTTAGACGTCTAAGATGATTGACCGTCTATTTCAGCACTAGTGGATCTGGCTGGATAATCCATAGGAACTTGTTCCTTAATCATATAAAAATTTCCCTCGACATTGAGTACTCTTCTCAAGTTCTGGAACCAACACGCATAATCTATGCCGTTGAACTTACTTTGATCGAGGAAGCCACGCAGTAAAAAAAAACTTGTAACTTTCAAACTTTCTTTAGTTGACATCTAAAATAGAGTTTTGTTTAGTTTGATTAACCCTTAATAAATTAATTACCCATAAAATTATTTTACTTAAGGCTAGAATCCATATTTCGCTTCTGGTGGTGAAGAGGTATGCCGTAGTCACCCCCAGAAGTTATTTAGGTAGGCAATACTCTTTTGCCAACTTCAATCTCTATGAAGCTTCTAGATCTTTTGGGATTCATTGAATCTGATCAATGTCATGTTTAATCCCATCATGCTCATCCTCTCTCTCGTGACGGGAATGCCGCGGATCACGAGTTTGGATGGTAAATCGACCACGAAGACCCACGTGACACCCGACCCATGATTCATGAGTTATCGCGAGTATCACATCATTTCGGCCGAGTCCAATCCGACGCGTTGGCTATAGCACTTCCCACACCGGAAGGGCCCAGTTAAATGTGTGGTTCTTTGTGGGTAGCATGAGATTCACATTTTCATAAAACAGGATTTCGTTTCGTTAAGTTAAAACATTTTAACTTTCTTTTTGGCAAAATGGTCTTCTAAACTTTTAAAATCCGTCTTACAATTGCCAATAATTTTTAAAACATGTCAACAACTTTTAACAATCTAGTTTTGCATATATCATTCTTGTTAAAACACTTTAACCTTTTAATTGGCAAAAATGGTCAATTTAAACATTTAAAACCAGTTTGAAATGCCAATTTACTTTTGAAAAAAAAAATTCTATTAACTTTTAACAATTTTTACTTCTGTATTTTCAGTAATACTTTTATCTTGAAACACTGTTCTATCAAACCCTTTCGTTAACTCCACTCGATAAAATGTGACAGGCGGTGAGGGTGGTAAGCAATGAATGCTATTTAAAAACCGACCTCATTAGGAATCAAAGAGACCTCCTTCAACCTTCTACACATTTAGAGTAGGTGAGCCTAGTCACGGTCTGACCAATGTTTTTATTTTAAGTTATACATATAGATACAATTCTAATATATATATATATATCATTTAAAATTTTAAGTATTCTTTGAAAAATATGTTTAACTATTAATACTATTAAACACGCAAAGATGCAGTGTTAATAATTAATTTAAACAATCATTCATTAAATTTTGAAGCATTTTTAACTTTGTGTTTAGCTATTAATCATATTGAGCAAGCAAGCATTCTATGTCAATGATTAATCTAAACAATCATACAATACTAAAATCACCATTTTATAACAAGAAATCTGATTTCAGAAAATAAAATATCACGACCGCTGTGACGCGAAACACGAGAAAACGCGACGCGGTAATCAAAAGAAACTGATCATGACAAGAAACGATGCGGCGCGGAACACTAAGAAACGCGACGCGGCAAAACCCTAATGATCGTAACTTTAGAAAAACTCGCGACGCGATATTTCAAGTACCGCGGCGCGGACGTCGATCAGATTCGATAAATCAGAAAAAAAACGATTTTTAACAATTTTAATCGAATCAAAACAGTACAAAATCATGATAAAGTGGCTCTGATACCACTGTTGGAATACGATAGCATAAAAACAACGCAGCGGAAACAGAAATCAAAATCGTATTCAACCAGGATCACAGAATCATGCACACTTTTGTAACTGTAAAATCAAGAGGGTTCAAGAAATACCTTTTAGATCTCAGATCTGATCTTGTTAGGATGACGAGAGCCCAAAGTAGAACTCCTCTAATGTAATCGCATCCAAGACAACGATCCAGCACCCGTTGATGTAGTATATACATTTGCTTGAAGTTTTAGCACATAATACTTAGGGTTTTGAAAGAAATCGGCCGTATACCGAGGGGTGGGAGGAGAGTGACGAAAATTAGGGTTTTGACAGCCCCTACAACTCAGATCTAGGGTTGTATTTATAGTGCTCCTCATCCTTATCCCCTCCCTAGTGGATATTTCACTTTGGTCCTTTATCCTTATTAAGTTTCTAATTAATATACCTTTACTTTGGTATATTAATAAACTTAATCATTAAGTTTCTAATTAATATACCTTTACTTTGATATATTAATAAACTTAACCCCTCAAGTTTATTTTCGATCTCTTTTAGCTAAATCGTCTCTTGCGTGTAACCCAAAAGGACCCTACTATTTATAGTAATATTACCAACTTGTTATAATGATGGGCATATAACCAACAAAAATATCCTCTAACAAATTCGATACCTCTCCTCAACAATACTCAAGCAATAAATAACAAACCCAAAATAATTAAATGACTGAAATACCCTCAGACCATGTAGGTAAAATTAGTTAGGCAGAGTTTCCAGTTTTGCCCTTTCTCTTGTATGTCCAATGTCCTTCCACCACAAGAGATTCCCTTATTATGTTGATTTCCCATCTTGCCCCTTTCTATAGAGTTGTACATGAGTGAATGCATAGCAGTCATTTGTTATTCGGCAAGTTTATAAGGGTAAAATAGTCATTTTTTTCAGATTCAGACAGTTCATTCAGTACAAAAAAGAAACAGTATATATATCAGCAACATTATATCTATTCAGATACCGTTACCCACAACATGTATCAATTCAGCACTTAATATGGAAAAAAAAAAAAAAAAAGGAAAAGTAGCGTCTTTTACTCTTTTATACAATTAACCCTTTAACAAACAAGATATATCATTCCATAAGCCCATATTGGTTAAAAGATACAATGTTTCAAACAGAGATGTGATAGGTTAAGTACAAAAAATAACGATGTATTTACAATGATTTGTTTATTACAATATCCTATTTTCATTTATTTTTTTGGTATCATATTTTGAAAACTATATCCAGTAATAGCAATATCATGGAAATATTAAAAGAAAACTAAAAACACTACGCTATAATTTATTTTCTTTCTAAATACAATATTCTAATAAAAAAAGCGAAAATGCAATATTATAATATAGAGAAACGAAAATCAAACATCGTAATATATTCAATGCTAGCAATATCATCGAAATATCAATTAAAAAAACTAAAAGCACAAAGCTATCAATGTAAAGATTTTCTAAAAGACAACGTTTTGGTAAGAAAATGAAAATACAAGGTGGTCATAAGAAGAAACATATGTAAAAATGCTATAAGACATAGATATATAAAAGTTCATTGTTGTTCCTTACATTTAATCCATATTTAAAATACCATTTATAAAAAAAGGTATGAGAGAATATTGTATTTAATACGTCACAACTATCTTATAAACATTCACTTCTTAAGCTTTCTTAGGTCGTAGTATTTGCAAACCATAAAATAACTTATAAACTCACTTTTTAAAAAGATACTTAACATTTTCAACAAGCTTATAAAACTTTTCTAAAATTCTCTCAAATGCAACCATCATTATTGATAAAAAAAAAAAAACACATATATTTCTCTAACATTTATCTTTTATGTAATTTTAATTTCCCAGCTAGTTATCAATTAGTTTTTGCCAAACACCATTTTCCAAATAATAGAAGATGAAAAAGATTGAGAAAACACACATACATACTAATAAATCACTTCACTTACTATTTTCATATAAATCACAAACAACTTATCCATTAATATCACTAACCTCAAAACACTAACTACTAATACTAGTTCTTCTATCAAAACTAAACGTATATATAACATTACAAACTTCTTTAAAACACACATCACCAGGACACAAAAAAATACAGCCTGCTGCTTACCTCTCTCACACACTCACACACACACACACTTACAATCATAATAATAAATTAGAAACCAAAAACTTTTTAATATTTTCTTTTTTCTATCTAACCACCAGTCAAAACACACTAACTTGCCATTTTAGGATAATCAAGAGTCATGGCATTTTTGTAAATATCATCATTATGATTATCATCTACGGGAAAAGAAAAGGAAATCTGGGTGATTGACATGAAGGCTTGATAGCCACGTGTCAGCTTTCTGCAAAAGTGAAGTTAACAACATTCTTTCATTGTTGATCCATAATGGTGCTTTTAGTTTGTATGAAGCTAAACCAAAAACTGGTAATGACATTTTTGGGACACCATCTGTCTCACCACATTTGTTTCCTGTAAAAAAAAAAAAAATTAAAAAATTTTTTTTTTTAATTTTTTAATCATTAAGAATCTTGTAAATATAAAGTACAAACCTGTCATGGGTGTATGAAGATGATGAAAAGTTAGAAAACAAGCATCAAGATCTTTCAATGTTGGCCCCATTGGAATCCTATAAATTGGATACCTATTTAACCACCACAAAAAAAAAGAATAAAATTAGAATTTATAAATTACTTTTATTTCTATAATTTCTAATAACAATAATATATTTGGAAAAACTTGAATTATTTTCGAAAAGTTAACCAATTATACTTCTTGAACATGACTATATTTTAAGGTTTCGGGGTGTTTAATTCTACTTATATTTTTCTTTATTTAAGAAAATTAGTGGTAAACTTTTTTTAACTATTTGAAATACATATAAGGAATTTATTTAACGATGTATATAATTTTATTGAAGTTCATTTTTAAAGTAGCATTTTCTATCAATTTACTTCCAATTTGTTTTTTAATAGTTAGTAACAAACATGTTTGAATGACTCGTTACATTCCTTCAAGCCAACCAAACATGATGATCAAAAATGGAATGTAATGATGCATTCCATTCCATTCCTTTGTGATTCCATTCCATCATACCAAAAAAACTCAAATAGTAAAAAAAAAAATACAAAAAATAATAATAATACGAGCATACCAGGCAACCGATAACCAACTACAAGATAGCAAGTCACAACTTTTCATATTCTTCAATTCAGGAAAGTGGCGGGCAAGATCAAGAATCTATGAAACAAATAAAGATGTGGGATTACTTTAAAAAGTTTCAAATAAAAAAAAGATTCAAGATTAGTGTTGACTTTTTCAAGAACATACCTTATCGGTCAAAGGTTCACGACCCCATGGTTGATTGCGTTCTAAGTACTCAAAAGAGAGACAACTTTGAGATCTTGCAGATTCACCATCATCACTAGAAAAGCCTTCTTGAAGTGCAAGATTTTGTTGATAATTTAATGATAATTGAGAAATTTCATTTTTTGGAAGTGACCCTCTTTCGGGTTCATAATCACTACTTACATCACTACTTGAGTCCCTGAAAGATTCACCATCACTGTCCTCACTATGTCGCCTATCAAATTAAAAAATAAAAAATAAACAAGTTCAATAAAAGAACAAAAAAAGAATTAGATTCAATATTTCAATCACAAAATGTCTCTACTTTCAAGTGACAATAAATTAAAAAAAGAATTCCATGATGGAATGTTGAAATCCGTCGGTTATAATTTCGTACCAATTTGTAACCGAAAGTGGGAATGGAATGGAATGGAATTGAATTCCGATTCCAGCCAAGCCTAGGGAATCCAGCGAACCAAAGTGTCTTGAAGAAGTGTAATAAGATGTAGAAGAATAGATTCCACAAATTGTGAAGAAAGAAAAGATGTAAATAATACCTTGATTTTGCTGAAGATTTTAAAGGGTCAATGTATAATTGAATTCCAGACAAATAAGGCACGTAATATTGGACCACACTATCACTGTCATTCAATATCAAAGGAACTCCAGCCCCATAAGCACTCCATTCCTTAAAAGACTCCCACAAATCACCAAGAACAAAGTATGGTTGACATTCGTCTTGTGTTCTCCACCCTCTTACATCTCTCTGTAAAACAAAACCACCATTAAAATTCGGAAAATTTTTAAGTTGGTTGGATTCTGATTGCTCAACTGTTGGTTGAATACCGTGAGATAATTGCAAAATGAAGTAACAAAGTATGAAGCTTAATTGTATGCGTAACTTAGAAAGTCATTGAGATTGAAAGCAATCTATTGGCGATGATTAATTTAGAAATCTATTATGAGTTGACTTTCTGATAGTCGATGTAAGGAGTATCGAAATCACCCAATAAGATGTAAATCTGAATAGAAGGAAATGGATGAAAATAAGAATGAACCTTGGAGGGATACTGAGCAGGAACAGTAGGTGTAATCGAGTCCAAAAACCGTTCGAGATTACACAGCGGTGATGGCATCGGCGGTTCCAATGGTGTCGGCTTCGATGGCTTTACAACTCGGTTATCAGGCTCCTCAGTGCCGGACGACGCCGTGGATTGGGTTGGAGTGACGTCACTTTGAGCTCGACGGAGATTGTCTTGATTTTGACGATTTCTTCTCGCTTTCGCCGGATTGTAAAACCTATCCTCTCCGCCACGACTTCGTCCAAACTGCAATCCAGCGCCTAACATATTGTGTAAAACCCTAACTCGGAACTCCTTCAAGCTTAGAAAACAATAAACCGAATCACGAATGCGACGATTTTCGACAAACTAACAGGTCAATGTTGATTTTGAATCTCTTTTAGTCGTAATGAAGATACCAAAACCGAGCCGAAACCCAAACCCAAACCAAAAGCAAAAATACGTCGTCTGAAGATCTTTCTCGTGGAATAACGTAAGACCAACAAGGATTTATCGATTGGAGCTTCGATAACTCAGAAAAACCCTAACAATTTGGGAAATAACCAAATCAAACGATACCCACGACGAAATGATCCCCTTTTTAAACCGATTTGGTTGTGGTGTGTACGAATTGACGATTCAGGCGCGATTTGATCGTTGATCTGGTGGTGAAATGGAGGTTTGAGAGGATGAAAGCGATGGGGAACGAAGAGATGAAAACCAGTGTCCCTGAAGAAAATGGATGGGTAGGCGAAGATGGAATAACTCCTTAACTAATACCAAACAATAAAATGCGAAAGCCAAATATCTTTAAAAATTCAAATACAGTATAAATGCACTTCCCTTTCAAGCCCTTTATGTTTTATGTTTCGACAAAAATGACCCTCGTATAATTGTTTTGCACTTTTAGCTCTTTAGATTTTATGTTGTAACAAGAAAGTCATATTTAGACATATTAGAAATCACGTTAGGCTGCTGTTCAGGAAAAAAAAAATCACGTTAGGTGACGTCTTTTATTGACTTCTTTGACCATAAACTTTTATTTTGCTTGATAATTATTATAATTGCTTCAAGTCAATTGTTAATTACTTATTTGATATTATATTACTTTTTTGAATGTTTATTCAATTTCATTAATCAGAAGGACTGATATCATTTCATATGTAATCACATGATCTTTGCTAGAGTTACACAAACCTTGTTAAAGTTTAAGCTGGTGGATGGACAAATACAAAATGAAAAGGGATAAAAAGAGGTTCCTTTAAACTAAAATGTATCTTTAGCAATTGATCAAAAGAAAAGGGAATGCGAACTCGTTAAAGATAAATAAAAGAATATAATACCATATTTTTCCTCCGAATTTAACCAAAGGAAGGTAGATAACAACAAAGTTGGTTTTTAAGAAAGCTAACAAACATATGATCATCAAAATTAACTGTATGGTCGAAGACGTTAATCTTAGTGTCTATAGGAAACAACTCATGATGTTTGTAGGTATGTTTACTACAAACCTTTACAAGCCTTTAGTCGTCCTCTAGGGAAAACCTAATGGTTTAAAGGGCTTGTTGTACATATCAGATATAGTCTCAATTCCCTTCGATATTAAGGGCTAGTTAGTTTTATGTTAATTTTGTATTTAATATGTTCTTTATGGTTTTTGATTCATTATATTTTTTAGAAAATTTTCATTGTTGAATTAAGGAGGATGTAAGACTTAAAGTTAGGAAGGGTATGCATAAAAGAGAAAAGGCCATAAATCGAGAAACAAATGCATATTGAAAAAAATTAATGTTTTTAAGTTTTGTTCGGACTAATTTTAAAGAAATTAAAGTCTTCTCTACCACGAAATAACTAGGTAAATCACTCTCCTTTGTTCTTTATTATTATTATTATATTTAGTATGTCTATTTGTCTTTTATTCAAATATTGTGGTTGCGTTTATTAGGTTGGATTGCTTGGAATAACTTTATGTATGAATTTGGACATGCAGATTTGATAGATGAAATTTATTAAGAACCGACAGAATGTCCCTTACAAGTTTCTTTTTAGTACCAAACGTGACCCGAAAAACAAAGATGATAGAAATTGAAGGTTTTGAAATTATAATTTTATGTATAAAAGTTGGTTTTTAAAATTAAGGGTTGTAATGATTTTTTGTGGTTGTTTATCCGTTTTTAAATATAAAAGAAAATAAATGGTTGTTAAATTAAAATACTATGATTTTGAGAATAAAATAGTTTGTCTACTCATATCTACTATTTTTCATAATAAGGACTCAACCGGGCAATATGAGTCACTAAGTTCTAAGTACATGATCATATCTATAACCGCACCTTTAGGGTTAAGTGAGACTTTCGAATTGGTCTATTTTGGTATTTGATAGAATTCTAAATGTCACTGTCCACACAAAAATTCTGTGAAGAATAGCAGATAAAATCATATAAATGAGGTAATTCTTACATGCAAAGACAAAAGGTCAAAGCATAAAAAGAGGTATTTCCTACATGTAAATAAATAAATGAGGCTCGTGAGTATAAAAGCTGTAACATCCCAAAATTTTAGGGTAAATTTAAAAAAATTTAAACGAAAACTTCAATACAAGAAAAGTCACTTAATTAATTTTCATAAAATTCAATAACTTATAAGTTTAATGAAAACACCCCAGGATTAACAGAAGTTAACGAAATCTCAATATAGCGGAATATTAATTCAAAAACAGTCCTCCAATGAAGCAGCACAGTGTATACACGTCATGCCTTGCCATCCATGGTACCTGATGTACCTGAAACAATAGTTTATATAGGGAAAGGGTAAGCACGAAGCTTAGTGAGTTCCTCAAAATACCATACGATCCATCACATAACATACAACACATCATAATCATTCATATGTCTGTGAGACTCGCGGGCTATCCCTGTTCCGCTGAAGACTCACGGGTAATTCCCGTTCTTGTCTTATCGCTCGCAGGCTTCTCCCGTTCCGTCTAATGACTCGCAGGCTATTCCCGTTCCGCCTATTGGCTCGCGGGCTATCCCGTTCCGTCTAATGACTCACAGGCTATTCCCGTTCCGCCTATTGGCTCGCGGGCTATCCCGTTCCGTCCACAAACAATCATTATCATAGCAATAATTCATACAATTATCATAACAGGTAAGATCACCTTAGTCTAACATATCTTCCTTCCTACGCATGCAATATCACCTATAGTATAGTGAGAAGACTCACCTGATTATAGTTGACTATATCGTTTATCTTTCTCGGCTTTGTATTTCCTTCAACATTAACTGTTAACATAATAAGAAATCTATCATTTCTTAATCCTTAAGTATATTATAGTCGCATCATTAAACCCTTCAATAATTCCAATATGATACTCCATGATTTATCAAGTAAAGAACGGCCAGGTAGAAGATTAGATGGGGTGGCAGGATCCTTTCAGCATTTTAGCCTTTCGGAAAATCCAACAACCAGATCCTAAGTAATCGGCCTAGTCACCGTCCTCGTAAGTAAATCAATCGGTATTATTTTCGGAAATTACGAATTGTTATAATAACGACATTTTAAGGTTTTTGTTTACTATTGTTAGAAATTAGTATAATATAACATATGTTATACTTATTAAATATTCTACTTCTTAACAAAAACTATTTTACAATACCTAATTAAGCTATAGAAAGGTTTGTAGTTACCTTATGACCAATCGTCGAGATCTATAACTCCTTCGTTAGGCTTTTGAGCTTCCATCCGCTCACTTGCTTACACTCTAGTGCTTAGAAACCTCTATATATTGGATTGAGATTTAGTTGTGTGGTTTATGAGATGTTTTGAGGGGTATTTATACTTGAATTCTTGAATAAAAAATGGCATGACACTTTTGACAAAAGATTTTAATAATATAACTTTGTTGAAATTAATACCTTCTAGAATCAGTCTGTTCAAGGCTGGTTTAGCCGACTTTAAACCCATGAAATTCACGTTTTTATTTGATATTCCAGAAATTTATCTCAATACCTTTCCAGGGATGTATTTTACGTATTTATACGATTTTTCTATGATTTATTATGAATTTTTGAAAACAAACTATCTAATCTGTCAATTCCGAACTAATCAGTAAAGATTGCATTTTTTACCATAGATAATGTCATTTTCAAACTTACTATTATTTTTGGTAATTGTACTAGACTCAATTTGTAAACTTTGTGCACTGGTTTGAGGTCCAAACGATTTTTCTAGAATTAATTATGATTTTTCTAAAAACGACACAAAATGCTGATTTTCATATGAAATTGTAACTAAAGTTTTTCTTAGCTTTATAACTACCAATGATCATATAATTCCTAACACTCTTATTTTAAGTATATGTTATAATCAGGATACGGGTCTTACAAGTCTCCCCCACTTATTTGGATTTCGTCCCGAAATCCGCATTCTCGAACGCCTCTAAGTATTTCTCATCGAGTCCTTGTGTCCTTCAAAAATCCTCCTCGTCTTATTGCCGAAACTTTACAAGATTTAATTATCTTTCCCTTTCAACATTCCCATACCTCTGTAATAATGCTTAAGGTCATATTATTCTCATTCACTCCATACTTCTTTTCTTCTAATTACTCTAGATGTACAAATTTTTTTTTTAACTGTTTCTCACATTCCCACATATCGACTTGACCGGCTACTATCTATAGTACACATTTAGTATTTTCTAATTTATATGTATACATAGTTAACCTAGTTAACTTGCAACACCTAATTTTTAACACTATTTCGTATTTATATGAATTCGTCATATTTCAACACACATTTGCCTCAATTCAACATTTCTTTTAAATACTTTTTGGCTAAATAAATCTATTTTGTAAAATCTCCAAATTTATTATTATTATTATTATTATTATTATTATTATTATTTTGTTTCACAGAAAAATATAAAATTTATATCATATTTCCTAAGTTTTTTTTTTTTTGAAGTACTGAACACTCTTTAAACTATTTCCATTATATGGAGACATAAAAATTTGTTTTATTTCAAAAGTCTCATTATTATCTTGTTCTCACCAGAGTCAAGCAGGGAATTTTGAAAAAAATGTCACTTGGGGTAGTGAAAAGTCTCATCTACTGTAGTTAGTTTGAATTTCGGTAATTAAAACGTGAGGTGTCCTTTCAGTTCCGTGTGCCCTTTCGGTTCCAGCTGTAAGATACTATATATACAGGTATGTAGTATCATTCATTTCCACATTCATCTCGTCCTTTCTTATCACTAGTTTGTTTGTAAACGAACTCATATTTAAAGTCGAGTCATGGAAAACAGATCTTCAATGGGCGATCTGTCGAACCCTAGACCTGGTTTTCCGCAAGAAGAGGGTACTTCAAACCAGGAATTCTTAATAGAGTTCGGTGACTTAACATTCTAGACATCTATCATCCATATTTTGTTTATATTTCTAATGTTTTGTTTGATTCTGAATTATGTTACAGTCTTCCAGATATACTACCAATAGAGCAACTCCACGGTGAGCCGGAAATTTTTCCTGAGCTGAACATTAACTCAGAAGATCCGGTACATGCATCTTTAGACTTTGTACTTAATCAGACTCCATATCTTCTACCAGGTTAAATTCTTTTAAATGATTGCTTCTATGAGTATTCAATTTCATTTTATCATCTGACAATTGATATTTGTAGACCCATTTGTGAATGGTCTACCCGATTACAATTCATTCAACGACGTACCCGCAACGAATAGTGAGATCATCCCCATGAATCAAGGATTCATGACTGACATTCAGAATGAAAGTCAATTACAAACAACTCATAACATCAATATTGAAATGAATCCTGAGTTTGGGGTTGATTTTCAATACCAAAATCACCTTCAGGTGATTCAAAGGAATCTAGAAGGATTTCAGAATCCTGAGATTTTAGTTGAAAACCAACAATTATTACCGATAGAGGCCACTAATTTTGATGAATCAATGTCCATCTTTGGGTCAGAAAATCAGGATCATGTTCAAATGATCCAGAATGATAACAATACAATTGGATTTGAATCTTCTAGTTCAGAAAACATAGCAGGTGGCAGTGGAAGAGGTTTCAGACATTTATTAAGTAGGGAAATAATAGCTGAACACTTTAACGAACCAATTGAGAAAGCTGCGAAGGAACTCAACATTGGAACGACACAATTAAAAAAACGTTGTAGAGAATTAGGTATCAATCATTGGCCCCAACGACAACTTCCGAGTTTGCAAACCCTTATTGATCGTGCTGAGGTAAAGAACTATATTTTTTTAATTCCTTTATATCATAAGGTTGAAATTACTAAAATTATTTGTGCCACAGGAATTTGGTAATGAATTTATTGAGGAAACAGAATTATCGGGAGATTTAATACCCAACCTAAAAAAGGAAAAAGAAGCGATAATTGAAGGGTCACAATCGGGTCTAACAGACGGCACAAAGAAGTTAATACAAGCTGCTCATAAGGTTGTATTTAGGAAAAGAAAATTTCTGGAAAAGGGGGAAACTTCATCAAGAACTCATACACAGCAGCAATCTCTGCCATCTAACTCTGGTATGAGTAGTATTAATGCTGGTTTACTCGAGCCTAGGAGTGAGGATAATTTTGGAGGCTTTGTAGGTGACCTAGCCTGGTTTCCTCCTTCTTATAGCTATCCCCAACTGGTTCCGAATTGGAATCCTTCCTCATCACTTCCCTACTTACACACTCCCCAAACGAGTCGATTTTTAGCCCATAATCATGGGGTTACGGGTTCCAACCCTATTGAGACCCCATACCTTGGAGCTCCTCCTCCAATAACCGGAAGCATACCCCTTCCAAATCCTCAAGAAGGTACAAGTCAATGTAATGATGACAAAGAGTGGAGTGTAGAAGATCTTTTCTCACATCTTTCTGATTCTCCAGTTTAGGTTAGTAGTTCTGTAAACTTTTCTTAATGTATTAATATAAAGTTATAGTAATGAATTAAATATATCGACGTGTTACTATAATTTTAATGATTTCATCGATTCTACACAATATTCATGTTGTTCCCTTAATTTTGTATTCCTCCCCCACTTAGACTAAAGTCGAAGTCTGTTTCTTCGATTTATAATTTTTTTTACGAGCCCTTACTCTTGAACGAAAACCAAGCCCACTCTGCTCAGCCAACAACTTGCATTAGGGGCAAACACCATCTCAATAAACATGTTTCGATAATGTAGAGACGTTTACATCAACCACCATATGTTACTCATCTGGTTGCGACCCTAGTCAACACCTCTATCGTCAGTTTCCTCAATCACGAGCGAGTGATCCAGACTCTCAACCCACACGACTTGATTAATCACTCAAGCAAGATCAATACAAGGGTAGGTAGCCCCTATTACACAGCACTAGGCATGTACAGAGTCGACTCAAAAATACCCGCTATCATCTCAGGCACCGCTTGCACCTCTTTGACCGTGAGTTGGAAAACTCACCATTGCATCCTCTAGTCCCTGTCTGACTTGTGCACCCATTAGTTGCATGAAAAATAGCTACCACAATAGCATTTTGACATTCTCCCTTTCAACAGTCTTTAAGCTCAGTATTCAACTTAAGCATGATCGGTCCAACCAAACTGCTATGATCGCATCTTAATTGTTCCTACTGAACCTCACAATCAACATTCAAAAATCGAATGGATAAAAGTTTACCACATTACACTAGCATTTAAGTTAATTATGCTAGACACTCACATACTCAGCTCCTTGGATCCTTTGTGACGAACTCCCGACTCGAACGTGGATCCTGTGCTTTCGATAGTAGGAGCTCTACTACTACCTTCCACACCTATCCATGTCCGTTCCAAGACCCGTCTCGAAATATCCAATTCGCTTATCACCGATAATTTTAACACACATGCCCTTACAAGGCATATGTCAACCCTTCTAGGAATACTTGGAATCCCACCCCCACCCTGCTATTCTAACTAAGACGGAACTTCCTCCAGTGATGACAGGTTGTTTCGCGAACGTAGTTGTATACAATATCGAACTAAACAGTCTTTCAAATAAGAGAATCTTCCCTAAGGCAACAACCAAACAAGGAACATGTAATAAGGTCAACTCACACATTCTATGACTATTCAGTCTATATTGTATACAACTTAGTGGAAATCTCTAAGCAACCTATCGGCACTAGCATATAGTTCTATTAACAAATAGCAGATAATAATACAACAATGTGTGATCTCTACCAGGCATTTCAGCAAACATATACCATATGTTTTTTTTTAACATCTACAATATTAAATACTTAACCCCTTTTCTCATACTGGCGTCGGCTGGCGGTACACACTGTGTCTTCACTTCACCCTTCGTAAAACATCCTGCTTTCGTAAAAATGTTTTAAGAAAACTCTTAAGCCTCAACTTGAGTCCAGAACTCACTAAGTGAGCCTGATTCTCTCAAGCTGTGCTCTGATACCAACTTGTAACATCCCAAAATTTTAGGGTAAATTTAAAAAAATTTAAACGAAAACTTCAATACAAGAAAAGCCACTTAATTAATTTTCATAAAATTCCATAACTTATAAGTTTAATGAAAACACCCCAGGATTAACGGAAGTTAACGAAATCTCAATATAGCGGAATATTAATTCAAAAACAGTCCTCCAATGAAGCAGCACAGTGTATACACGTCATGCCTTGCCATCCATGGTACCTGATGTACCTGAAACAATAGTTTATATAGGGAAAGGGTAAGCACGAAGCTTAGTGAGTTCCTCAAAATACCATACGATCCATCACATAACATACAACACATCATAATCATTCATATGTCTGTGAGACTCGCGGGCTATCCCTGTTCCGCTGAAGACTCACGGGTAATTCCCGTTCTTGTCTTATCGCTCGCAGGCTTCTCCCGTTCCGTCTAATGACTCGCAGGCTATTCCCGTTCCCCCTATTGGCTCGCGGGCTATCCCGTTCCGTCTAATGACTCGCAGGCTATTCCCGTTCCGCCTATTGGCTCGCGGGCTATCCCGTTCCGTCCACAAACAATCATTATCATAGCAATAATTCATACAATTATCATAACAGGTAAGATCACCTTAGTCTAACATATCTTCCTTCCTACGCATGCAATATCACCTATAGTATAGTGAGAAGACTCACCTGATTATAGTTGACTATATCGTTTATCTTTCTCGGCTTTGTATTTCCTTCAACATTAACTGTTAACATAATAAGAAATCTATCATTTCTTAATCCTTAAGTATATTATAGTCGCATCATTAAACCCTTCAATAATTCCAATATGATACTCCATGATTTATCAAGTAAAGAACGGCCAGGTAGAAGATTGGATGGGGTGGCAGGATCCTTTCAGCATTTTAGCCTTTCGGAAAATCCAACAACCAGATCCCAAGTAATCGGCCTAGTCACCGTCCTCGTAAGTAAATCAATCGGTATTATTTTCGGAAATTACGAATTGTTATAATAACGACATTTTAAGGTTTTTGTTTACTATTGTTAGAAATTAGTATAATATAACATATGTTATACTTATTAAATATTCTACTTCTTAACAAAAACTATTTTACAATACCTAATTAAGCTATAGAAAGGTTTGTAGTTTCCTTATGACCAATCGTCGAGATCTATAACTCCTTTGTTAGGCTTTTGAGCTTCCATCCGCTCACTTGCTTACACTCTAGTGCTTAGAAACCTCTATATATTGGATTGAGATTTAGTTGTGTGGTTTATGAGATGTTTTGAGGGGTATTTATACTTGAATTCTTGAATAAAAAATGGCATGACACTTTTGACAAATGATTTTAATAATATAACTTTGTTGAAATTAATACCTTCTAGAATCAGTCTGTTCAAGGCTGGTTTAGCCGACTTTAAACCCATGAAATTCACGTTTTTATTTGATATTCCAGAAATTTATCTCAATACCTTTCCAGGGATGTATTTTACGTATTTATACGATTTTTCTATGATTTATTATGAATTTTTGAAAACAAACTATCTAATCTGTCAATTCCGAACTAATCAGTAAAGATTGCATTTTTTACCATAGATAATGTCATTTTCAAACTTACTATTATTTTTGGTAATTATACTAGACTCAATTTGTAAACTTTGTGCACTGGTTTGAGGTCCAAACGATTTTTCTAGAATTAATTATGATTTTTCTAAAAACGACACAAAATGCTGATTTTCATATGAAATTGTAACTAAAGTTTTTCTTAGCTTTATAACTACCAATGATCATATAATTCCTAACACTCTTATTTTAAGTATATGTTATAATCAGGATACGGGTCTTACAAAAGCATAAATAATAGTAGAGCATGTCAAAAGAGTGTGAAAATCAATTAAGAGAATCTCACTCCCTCCCTTTCCTCATAGGGAGTGTTAGGTTTCAATCAGGTTTCAATCAGGGGATGGCCACTGGCCACCTCTCTACCCCCGTAGGTGATTGACCCGGACCACCCTGCTGCCAGGTGTGCGTGGACCCCGAGGTTGCTTCATCAGGGTCACCCAAAGGATGGGTCAGGTGAGGTCCTCGGTTATAAAAAAAATCAGTTAAGAGAAGGACTAAAAGATAGCATAGTCTTATGGGAAAAAAAATAAAGTGGGATAACATAGACCCTTGATCATGGGGAGTGTATGGGTTTATCCATTGTGTATTATTGACTGTACCAATCTTGGTTGGTAAACTATGGAACCGGGCCTAAGGTAATGATATCAACGGGTTATTTAGGAAGAAAGTTTTAGAAACATGTTTGAAAAAATGGTTGTTTTTATTATCAAAGTACCGTAAGTATTGTTGTTTTGTATATTTTGAAACCTTTTCGGGTGTGCAAATTTTGACACAATAGACATACTGCTTTTTTCTTTGAACTTTAATTTGACCACACACAATTTTAAGGACAGTTCCGGAAGTTCATGATTTTGTTAAGTCTTTCCCAAGATTAGAAAAAGATAAGTTTGAGAGTTTGATCGATCGATTTTGCATTATATTTATTAGCTAAAATCCATTGCATGACATTCTATTTTATGAGGGATTAATTCTATTTTGACGATTATTTGAATTCATTCTAAAGATTCTAAAAGTGGTAAAAATAAAAGTAAAATGTGTACAAAGAAGTTCAATGGATTACACTAAGATGAAGCAATAGTATAAAGCTATTTTTTTAGAACGACAATCCTTCTAAACTACTCTTAGTTCCACTTATGTATAAAGCTAATTGACGAAGACATGCAGGTTCTTAAAATCATCAAGATAAAGATAAACGGTGGATATTCATAAAGAAATAGAGCCAAATGGTGACACACCGGATGGAAAACATGTGGGATGAACTAAACAAATTGAGCAAAAGGACGTTGTTAGACAAATTGACCATGTCTAAATGTTTTGAACGTGTCTAATTAATTGTTGCTCTGATTGATGTAATTCAAGTTGTCGTGGAAAGAAGAAAAAGTTACCTACAACATTCATGTTTTGAGTTTTGCAAAATTTATCGTTATCATGGTTGAAATCATAGTGGAAGTTGGACAAAAGATGTTGATCAAAAATTTAGAAATATTGAATTATTAAAGTGCCACATCACTCTCCATACAAAACCCTATAACCTTTCCCATACAACATCTCACGTTGTCACTGTCCCAAAAACATTTTACTTGTTCCCCACACTAGCATATTTTTTAATCCAGTTACAACTTCTTCATTACTTGTCCCATATTCTTAAAAATCAAAATTTAACCCCAAATCAATCTATAAATGCCATATACCTCCACCATATTTTAATCATCCATTAAACAATCTCTCATTTTGGATAAATCGCTCATCCTTTACTATAATCTCCTTTCCATGTGCAATACTGGTAGATATAATGTGACATCCGCCTAAAATGGATTCTGTTCAACCCAACCGAATTGGAAATTTAATAAACCCTACTCGAGATTTCTTGACGCTAATACGATCAAAACCCTTACACTACGATATAAATTGACGTTAATAGCAATATATCATAGTATAACGTTATAACTATAATAAAATTAAATTATGATACCATATTAAAATCAAATCAAAGTATGATGCTCTAATTAAATTAAAAGAATCAAACTTGAATGCTATAATTAAACTTCAAATCAAAGTAGATTGTTATAATCAAATAATAACCTATTTTTTTTATAAAACTCTATTTTTATAAACACTACATTAAATTTTATAAAACTCTTAAGATGCTTGTGTTAGTGGGGAATTATGAAGACCACCAAAAGTAAAAGGTTATTCTCATTGTCTCCCACTCACACCTTCCATCATCTTTCCTTTCATTTTTCTCCCAACACATTATTCTCATCACCACTCAAACCATATCTATTCTTCCTCTCACTCTCAATCTCGAAATTCCTACTAGAAATCTTCATTTTTCAGCCAAGAACACTTCAATATACTCAAATCTTCATCCCTCTTGAAGCATTCATCAAGGTATGTTGTTAAAAGTTCCAAATTCATACATGAAACAAATTAAATCCACCAAAATATCTAAAACTCATTTTATACATAAACCTGATTTTTCTCAGACTCTCATAAATAAAATAAGAAGTTCTGGAAATTTTCAGAAAATAACTTATTTTTATTGAATTACTATAATTATTGCAATAAAATATGGCAATAATTCACATAAAATACTTTTTGCAGTCAATAAATTCTGGACAAATTTTGGAACAACCCATATATTCAGTACAGTGGATTTATAAAGTTTCATGCATTTATATTACAGTTTGATGCTTATTTTGTATTTTATTTTGTTGTAGAAAAATAAATTGCAAAATATAGTTAGGTATGTTAAAATCTAGATTTTATATTTTTTGCACCTTATACACATTTGAAAGACTCTATGACAAAATTTACAGATTTTTGTAAGAAGGTTTGCTTATTGTTCCTGATTTAATGTTTATTTAATGGTTTAAATTGATAATAAATAGCTACACATGTCCAAAAATTATAAACCCTTATCAGAATATCATATATAACATGTTAATCATAAATAAAAATTCTAATGAATTTATCTTAATATTCCCCTATTATTTATGATTTTATTGATTAGTTAATAATGAAAAACATAAGAAATACTTCCCATAGTCCAAAATATCCAACATATTTACAGTAGGCTCAATATAATGTTAGAAAAATATGGTTAATTTTCCAGAATTTTTGGGAATCATTTATTCGTTTTCCCGAATTTTGTTGTGGTTTAATTATTAAAATACTAAATAAATACTAAAGCAGTTAAGAAAAATATGAAAATTTTACAGTAATTACTATTTTATGAAATAATGATTTTCTGATAATTTCAGAATGTTTCATTACTGTTTAGTATTTAAAACCATTTTCCTAAATATCTAAGCATGTAAAAATGCATTTTTAATGATTATTTCATATAAATAATTGTTTATAATATATAAAATCTGTAAATACTTATAAGTTGACTAGTTATTATTTTAATAAGAAATTATTAAAATATTTCCTAAAGTGAAGATATAAATTAATTAAGCAAAGTAATTAATTCAATTTAAAATTCATTTAACATATGAATACATTAATATTCAAAACAAAATTTGGATTATTTTTAATTCATCTAAAATAAGAATATGTGTCTAATTATTTTTATTAATACTATATTCCCGTTTATCGATTCCTAAGCCAAACTATTAATTATATTAGGTTCTACGACATTTTGACTCGAGCCGTCTATCGTACAACACGCGCATTCCTTATTGGACTAAAGTGAGTAATCTACCCCATATTTTATAATGTTCAATACTTTTGGGGTGTATCATGTGGTTTTAATATGTTCCAACTTCATTTTATTATTTTTTCACCATTGAGACATTGTTGGGACATTTATACGTAAATCATTATTTGTATAATTATTGTGTGTTTACGCTACATGTACTTGTAGTGCATTATCATTTTTAGTCTAATCTCCATGACTATGCCCGTATTCTTGAGGTACGTTATGGACAATAATAGCGCTATTGGGTTGACCACCCCGCCTTGGGACGCTAAGGTGATTGATTGCACGTGGTTGAGTGTGTATGATGATTAGATGCTCCATCCTATATATACATATATATGTATATATAGGGTGAGGACTTATTGTTGTTGTTATCATTTGTTAATCAATTTTTTATTTATAAACTGTTATCTCAATAACAGTTGCTTGCCAACTTCAAAAGAAAACAAATTTCAAATTATTCAAACTCACAATTTTCTTTAATAAAACTAGATTACTCACCAACTCTCGTAGTTGACCTGTTTTTACCCATGATGCAGATTTGAAGAATGAAGTTGATGAAAAGTAGGGTGTACCTTAGAAACCCACAAGACTATTTAAATTTGATGTAATAAATGTTATTGTATTTTGATTTGTATTTGTATGTTGTGGATCTTGTTTGCATACTTAGTACTTAATTGAATCTAATCATATTATAACATAGTTGTCATGAGACTTTGAACAATATATCACGCCTTGATCGATTCCGCCAAGGATCGGGGTGTGACATATAACAAGGAGAGTGGTCTAGAATAGTCATGATCAGCTTGATTGTACTGAAAGGTTATATACTGAAAGTTTTATGCTTTCTGAATAACTTTTCTGGTCTTTTTTGCTCAGTAGTCAAACATATTCTATTGGAATTACTAAGTGATACCTCCATATCATTTAATAAATGACTTCTTGAAGAAAGTTAATTAACAATATGAGCTAATCATTTGCCACTATGTCCGACCAAATCCTCCCGTGATCGCAACCGGAGTAGGTTTGATTTCTTTATCATGTTGTAGTTAAGGTTTGAACATTTTAGATTCGTTAAACATTGTTTATAGATTTTTTTTCCTTTTTATTATATGAATTTTTTCCGTTACTTTATTTATACATTATTTGATATATCTTTATGTAAGATGATTCTAACGTGATCTTCTCAACCGTGCCAAAGCATCCAAATCATTGTATAGGACGGAAGATGCATATACACCTAGTTTGATCCTAGATTTAAATATCAATTGGTACATCTATGCCTATGTATCTTGAACCAATGCCAATCTAGTATTCGCTAGTTACAATATACATTATGAATTAAACTGAAAACCTGAGTGCTCATATTTCCAAATATTGAATTCAATCCATTTATATTTGTCAATTACTTAATGTTTTCAAAACCTTCATTGAAATTTTTTTAATCGTATAAGAACTAAACTATAAACCAAAAGTTCACATGGTTTGATCCTTGCTTACTACTTGTTAATTAGTAGATTTATGGTTTATATTAGATGTATCGATGACTATGATCACTTAGATAAATCTTTTTTATAACTTGAATAAATGTCATCGACTTTCCTCAATCTCAAACAAACAAGTAAAATGATAGAAATATCAATTACATAACCCAAAAGAGAACAACGGTAAAAAGGCATATAGGAATAAATTACCCAAGTTTTCGAGATAACAGAGGGGCATCAAACCACCATAATACCAACTCAAGGTCATCCATGTCCTAGCCCCTAGCCAATATCAACTCCTCATAATTTTCATCACCTACACAATCCCCTAAAGTAGTGCGAATATAATTATTTTGATACATAAATAACATAGGTGAAGTATCTCAATACATGTCAACTACCAACCCCATGGTTATAAGAGGAAATAGTTTTGTACTTAACCATAAAAAGACACTTTTTTTTTTATTTTATAGACTCAAGATGCTCATCTACAATTGTAAACATTTTAAGGCAATATGAAAATGTATATTAATCTTTTCTTGTAGTATACACTTGAAGCCTCGAAGCAAATATATGTTGCTGAAGTCTTTAAACTTCAACAAAGTAATTCAAACATTGTCATCCTACCTATTGCTTTTGTATTTAACTGAAATATATGGATGCAATTATAACACGAAATGTCTCGTGTACCGTAATGAGTGGGAAACTTCAACATAAATGTGATAGATTTTAGATATATCCCTACTTTACATAAAGGAGGCTGCTTAACTAAATCATTATCAACAGGCGCCTCGACGCCCTCGATTGGAAAGAAACCGCAATCATCGACAATATGCTCCATGTTCTTCAACTTCAAGATAGGCATTACGTCATGCATATGGTTGGTCCTCTGGTGCCACTAATGACCAATGATGCAAACTAGGAAAACTAATGAAGAGTATACGAAGAAGAAACTACAAAGAAAATGTAATTTGTTCACCTATTTATAAGTAGGGCTGACATGAAATTTAAAAGTCATGACGACATAAATACAACAAGACTAAAGGTACATTAATTTATTACAAAGACAATTGAAATATGGATATTAAATGCATTTGCAACTCAACATACTACAATGATGAGAAATGTTAAATACATTATCACCCTCAATAATTGAAGGGTATGGAATGACATCCCATATATGAAGATGTTTGGCACCGTAAAACTTGTTGATCCCCTGACATGTTGACAATTGGTGTGGTTTAGGATATTGGCAAGCTAAAGCGACAAAGGGCATGATCAAATCATCTTCTTAAACAAAGTCCAACGCATATGGCCATTTTTTGCAAATATATTTTAGATGGGGAGGAATTAGTAGTTGATCTCATCTAATCCAAACCCACTACAACATTGTGGTCAATCCCATCCCGACTTTGTGGGGCTGTGATAAGAAAATAAACCCAAAACACTACCATACAAGTATGACCCTCAACTTTAGCAAAAACCTTTGCAACTTTGATGTATTCAACCCATTAGTAGAAAAAACGTAATAGACACACTTTCCACAGGTACTGCATACATGATACATTGTATTAGGTAGAATACAATGTTTGATGATTGTACCATCAATATAGATATGTAACACCCCTTGATTTTTAATTCTGTAGTAAAATAAGAATTGTCCTTAAATAATTTTAAGTTTCAATTATTGTAGAATTGGGTCCCATTTCTAACTTTTAATAAAAATAGTAGTTTTCATTCAAGGAGTACAATCCAATACCATAACATAACGTTCAAGGAACCACACAAGTCACGACTTTCTGAAAATCCACATCAAGCTCCTAAACATCAAATTCACCATTTATAGATACATGTAAAAATACTTAAGTTAGACTAAAAAGTGTAGTGAATAAATTGGGGAAAATGACTATAAAGCGAGATTGGATAATATCTACAATCCAACTCAAGCCAAGTTTTCCAAAATAATCTTTATAATATTTTTCAAAATCATTCCTAATTATAGAGGAGCAAAAGATGTCATTATCCAATGCCATGACATGATATTCTATGCATCTAAATTGATTCACATGTTCTACACTCTCATAAGTCCCTTTCATAAGGGTATAAATGGTTAGGTTACAACGGGTAAGCATATGCTTACAACCATTGTCGAGGCAATATCGCCTATCACTGCAATGATTTAGGGTAGACGCATGACCGTTAAACATGGCATCTATGGAACGATTTTTTCAAGTGCCATCCCCAAGCTATTATAGCTTAAAACATCATCATCAACAACAAGGAAGTTTTGTCCCTAAAGGTGCCCGAGCCACACACAAGTCAAAATCCCTCCTATGTAATGCATATGAAGAATGAATGCTTAATTCTGTAAAATGTATAAAGTAATATGTAATTCACACAGCAAACCATAAGTATATATTAAGTTTGGAAAACACAATACCATAGATAAGGTTGTTAAAACATGTATCCTTAGATTATACTTACCTCAAAACTTGTTAATGTTCTCCACTCCTTCCAAGACTATATTATATCTTAATCTCCACCTATTGAAAATTATAAATGGTTACAAAATGACCAACATATCTCTATATAATTGTTTTTATTGATTTTATGGTCTTAATTCTCTTTCCATGTCTATATAGAAGCAATGGCAGCAACCAAAGGTTAAACAAAAAAGACAAACTCAAGTTACAAAAAATTATGAGCATAAACAAAGCCAAAACCCTCCCGAGCCCAAATACACTGGCCTTGAGCCACCCTGGGCCTGGTTTGGTAGGCCAAAATGTTAATTTTTCACGTTAAGTGATTATAATTTGAAGCTCGAGCTTCAATCCTTCCATCAACCTAACATATGGATTAAGTGGATAAAATAAGTCATAATAACATGTAGTATCACTTCTGACATCTTATTACATTAATGAATCAACAACCAATGCCTAAAGAGCTTAATGAACACTCATGAAAGCATCAAGTGTTCAAACCATGTTGTAAGCTCCATTTATTTACTAGTTCTCAATTCAACTCTAATGACTATAATTGATCAATTACATACAAACAAGTTAAAATCTATTTCAAATCATCAAACACTAAGATTTAAGTTGCATTATGATGATTTAGGCATTTTAATAAAACACAACTTTGTTTGAACATCATAAACATGATTTCGACTTTAATATCACTTCAACATCTTGAAAAATTCTAAATAATCATCAAATGAACATTACCAAAAACACATAATCAATTTAATTTAAAAAAGTTAGAGTATTGATTGATCAATTACCCATTCATTTCAAATATTTATTTAAAAACCTCCATTAAAGCTATATCAAAGCTTGAAACTTTCATAAATGACCAAAATATGAATCTAACAACATATAGTGGATTCCTTTGTTTAAATATTATTTTGAAACAAGTTTGTAAGATCAAATCAATCATAAATCTTATATAAAAAGCTAGATTTTGTATTCCACCATTATTGTAGCTTCAAAGGTTCAAAAATTCCTTTAACCTCACCTTCAACCAATAAATAATAGAAATGAACATCAAATATCATACAAACGACTTAAATCAACTCAAAACCTCAAAGAATTGAAGTTTAAATGTTAGATTTTAGAATTTGGGGGTTTCCCCAAAACCTAACTCGAGTTCGGAACTAGAAATTAACACCAAAACTCAAAGTTCAACACTCTAATCACTTGCACTTCTTCAAATTGCCATTGAAACTTCTCTCCAAGCTCTAGGTCCCGTTTTCTCTCTAATGAATAGGGAAAGAAGACCTAACTCTTATATAACTTTGACTTAATGGCAAAATAAACTCTCTAATTTCTTATTTTCATACAAATGCCCAACTCTTCTATATGTTTACATCTAAATATCGTTTCTTACTTACTACTCCCTAAAAAACTAATTTATATCATTTACGTCAAATGATAATGAAGGGTTTCTATGCAAACAATGAACAAATAAGTAACTTATGGTTCACATGCAACCCTAGAAAGATCTATGTTTTCTTCTGTGAAGATAATAAAGTAAGCATAAAGGAAACAATTATTTCTAAAGATCAAAACTTGAGAAAACCAACCTTTTGATCTTATGAACCTTAAAGCTAGCAGCAAAATAATCCTGCCTCAAATGCAAGTCACACCCAAAGCAATGGAGAAGACAGTCCAACAGAGTTTTCTTAGAGTGAATATGGCATAGAAAAGGAGGAGCCAGGTGCCTCCTTTTATAGCCTCCAAGGGTTACAGCTGAAACCCTAAGGAGCCTCCTTAGTGGGCAAGCCTGTTGACCACTTGGACCAGACCTCTTAAAACCTGATTAGGGTTTCGCCACCTATGGAGAAGCCTCCATAGTTGGCGCCACTTTTGGTCCCTGTCCACTGGCCAGTCAGTATTCAACTATTGAATAATTACATAACCAGTCCCTGCACCTTTAATTAATTAATTTAATCACTAAATTAAATCCAATTAATTCTAGATTAAATCTTAATTAATTATTATAGTTTCTAATTAATATATTAACACTTTAATATATTAATAAACCATTTAATTAATTCTATTGATTTATTAAACAATTAATAAATCAACCTTTTACTCTACTGAACTCTATCCTAACCTCTAGCTATGAGGGCAACCCAAATGGACTTTGCTTCAATTAACAAGATAAATATAAATATAAAGTCATGGCTTAGACACCTAATCCAACAGTCTCCCACTTGGATAAGTCTATGACTTTAATTTATCTTCTGATTAATAAACAACCTGCAGCTTCCAAGAAACTGCTGCCGAACTCTGACCCAGTCAGTTCTGTCCATAGATAAGTGATCATATGATCCTTCGTCCAACAAGATATTTTCAGACACGATACATGGATTGAGATCAATCTCTGTCCGATACTCTATTTTCCGATCTCCGATTCTGCTTATGACTTTAAGACTTCTAATTGAACACATCAATTTAATCCCGGCTGGCCAGCACTTTAGTCAACTTCAAAATCATCGAGAGGCCTACAGATATCTGTTTCCCATCAGGGTCAAGGAACGAATAAGCTTGGACTCATATGCTTGTGTCTTTTACTTACCAAATCGTACATAACAATGCGTTTTATAACATCGAGTTACCGATGCGTTTACGCATTATCAATACACAACCGACTCGTAAATTTCAACTCATATGTATCCGCTTCAAGATCATATGATATTATCGTCTCAACATTGTTCGTGATGTAATCCATGAAGCAATCTATTGAGTGCGGGTTTAACTAATACTCAAATCTCTATTTCTATGTACTCGTGAACGTTGTAGTAGTCTCACTGCAATGTCTAACTCCTTAGACAATCTACAAACCAATTTACGACAGTCTTCGTTCATACTTACTCCCTAAAAGTATGAGCGATTGTGGACCTTTTGAATAATCAAATTATTCGGGAAGTGAAATATGCAAAAACGAAACTTAAAATCTGACCGGCAGCTACTCTTGCCTAATTACCAAGTCTCCACGAGGTAATCACCAAGTCGGATTTTTTTCATAAAACTATTATCGGTTTCTAGATTCCTTTTAAACTTTTTAATTCGTGTTATGTATCTATGTCTACTTGACCTTTCACTCTTTCTATGTATTCAAATGTTATACATTTATACACTTCATCCGATCGGATATCCTTCCGATGATATTTCAATTTTGGTCATACTGTCATTCTCACTAACAACTACATTCTATGTACTGTGACTTTCCATGGTTCTCGGGATCTTTAGTTCACATGACTGCACCCTAAGACTATTTCAAGCTGTTACGATGTGTCGGTGAGCCACACGCGCTCCATCGGAATGCCAACGAAATTCTTTAACCATTAAGTCCTTATTTGAAACTCTTTTCAAATTGTTATCAACATTCACCCCAATCATTTTCCAGTTCATGTATGTACAAAATCCATTAAGTGTTCCCAGCCAGGTCATATCCTGAATCTGACTCACTATGCCCTAAGCATTAAGTCATCAAGACATGTTAATGACACTTCTGATCGATCCAAGAAACTTGTTGGATTCGATCCAGTCCTATTCCAAACTCTTTTGGAATCTAAGGATTACTTATAATCCTTGTGTCATGATTTTCAACAACTATATCCTTTTGAAGACTTTTTCTCATGTAGGTTGAATCTAACTAAGATCATGCTCACTTTGGCTGGGTCAATATTGATGATAACATCAATCTGATAGATGTCTATGGATTATGTGAGTATGTTGCACCTTCTTTACATCTCTCATGCCAAATCATCACACTTTGCAATGATAGGAAACTCCTTTCCTGAGCTATGCATCTTGAGTCTCATCAAGATCATCTTGGCAGAGTTTCGATCTATCTCATAGACGTTTATAACCACCTGAGTATGTCGTATCTTTTTTAAGTCTTTCATAGCGATCCGTCTCTTAACACCAAGTCATCACACTTTGTAATGAAAATAGACATTTCCTAGAAACAGTATGTAACACACATATGGAGATAGAGATAACAGCGACACTCCCACTGGCTTTGACACGGTTATGGATTATTCACAAAATCCAGAGCTTATGGCACATTTTGAGAATCCAAACCATTCTGACATCTTAATGGATATCTTTCAGCCATTTCTCAAAATCCAATCCTTTGGCATATTTTGAGAATCTGAATATCCTTTCTTGCGAGATGCCCATGGGGTAAACCCGGGCCCACGTACCTTTATACCGGCATACTCTTTGTGAGTCCCCATTAGTGTGCCGGTGATCCACACGCGCTCCACTAACGACTTACAATATGCAGTATCCTTTCAGATTTCATCTTCTATTGAAGGTACGTTTCTGTCCATGTTGGTTTCTTTTGATGATTCAATTACTCCCACTGGTTTTAAGACCAGTTGTAAAATCAATCAAACTGTCACATAGACTGTATCTCGTCCTAAGGTTCTCTTAATTGGCAGCAACCAGGCCCACCAATGCTTCCAAGTAGTCGGATTATAAATCCGTACTAACTATAGTGTTTTACCACCAATCGATATGTCACCCTGATCATAACAACTTATGATGGTGATCAGTACTACTGGTCAAGAGAATATTATGTCAGTATTTAAAATAGAAATCTGATTTCTGCTCTAAGCCTAGTGATGACTAAAGGTTATTTCACTTGGCTAACCCTGAACTCATTCAGGACTATCCCAACTCCCACTGTTTCCTTAGAACACGAGTTCTTTCTAAAAGAGCTCTTATTTTTCAGGTATAGTGGGGTGACCAGTGAAATGACATTGCTGATCAGGTTCAGGCTTGTCATGAACACTACACGACCCTGAACTTTCTATGTACAAGTGGGACGATCCCAGCTTCACATTTTAGCCAATGTTTGCAGAACCTACTTAGTCTAGGATGTGGTCGGAATATGGTTTTTATGGTCTGACTGGTATAGTATTCAATTTATTGGAAACTAATTGGCAATGTATCTCATACATCGAGGATCGAACTGTTTCGACCAATGCTCCATCATCTTCCCTAAGACACATTATAACTATTGATGTTCTTGGAAGAGAATGAACTGTGAAACATTTTCCCAGTTTATGTTGTCACTCAGTTTCTGTGGATCTTGTACTTCCTTTGAAGTCCTTGAACTATTCAAGGTTTCAATCCAATCGCTTATTCTGATAAGCGAACCCATATTCGTCATACCGAATGAAAAATATCGTGAAGTACAAATAATTGTGTTCTATTTGAAGACTCGAGCAATGCACAACAACTGATGCGTCTGTTGCTCCTAATCTCAATGTCTTTTACATCTCTATGTAAACTTATGACTTTGTTAATTCTGTTCAAGACTTGCAATCTTCAGTTGACTCTAAGTCAACTGATTCCAAAATCCTATCCTTTGGACCTTTAGGTGATTCATTTCTTGCCATATGTGCCTTATAAAGAACTTAATCATCATCTGACTCTAAGTCAAATGATTCCAAAGTCCTGTCCAACTGGATCTTTGGGTGATTCTATTCTTGACACATTAAGAACTCAATTCATCATGAGACTCTAAGTCAAATGATTCCAAAGTCCTGTCCAACTGGACCTTTGGTTGAATTGATTCTTATAACATTTATCTCAACAATCATAAGGGACACAATTCCTGAATCCAAACACTTTGGATGTATCAATATTTAAGTTATTACTAATCATGCATTCAACATAACCATACAACATTTCAAGGATAATTTCAAACAACAGGTGTTAAAAGAAAAAGACAATTTTATTTAAAACAAAATCTTTGAACAATGTACTATATGATAGACAATGGCATACGCATCTAAAGGCTAATAACAGTATTTCAATATCTAACTAAACTTCAAAATTGCATGAGCTGGAAATCCAATCCAAATATGCTCCTATGCGCCAGAGTCTCGTACCTTACTAATCCCCTGCATGCAAACCACAATGTGACTATCACATTATGCATCAAGGAATTATGGAACATGAGTTTTGAGGTTTTTAGATATACCTGAGCTTTCAAAAGATTTTGACCTTGGAGCGTCTTCCAATCTTTCCGCGACTGTATCCGATTCTGTGGATTCCCTGTTTAAGACATGTCTAGACGATCTGGATCGTTTCTTACTGCGTCTTTTCACTAGACTTAATCCAGAAGTAGCTGAACCATTGGAGCTATGACTATCCAAGAGTGACTCGTATAAAGTCAATAGTGGACGCATTTTCATAAGAGTCTTTTTCTGGTCTTCCTTTCTGTACGTTTGAATGAACAGATCGTACTTACTAGTCAACGAAGCGAGTAGAATGTTTACACTCATCTCCTGACTCATGGAATAACCAAGTTTGTACAATTAGCCTATGTAAGCTTCAATATGAAGAACATGCGAATTGATGCTACTTCCTTCTTTTAGCTTGTACTCTGCAAGTCTTTTGAAAATCCTAGCTCGTTCATCCTCAACTGGTTTTTGGAACCTTTCCTCAACCGACTGCATTAACTCATATGGCCCTAAGGATTCAAAATCCTTGCGGGAATCAGGGTCAATGGTCAATAGCATGAGGTCACGAATCTTTTCGGATTCATCAACTAAGACGTTGTGCTTATCATAAGAACCTTTTATGATGGCTTGTTCTGGTGGAACCGGGATCGGATACTCGGTGAGATGTAGCTTGCCAGCAATGACGAGAACCATTCTCCAATTGCGAAGCCATTCCTTACAGTTAAGGCCAGTCAACCTTTCCATATTTAGCAAGTGCTTTCTGATGCTCTCAGAAATGGGTGAAGGAGGAGAGAGAGGAGAATAGACACTTGATTTAGACATCTACAATAAACAGAATTTTATTAGTTTAATTAATCATTTTAAATAATTACCCAATATATTATTTATTAAGGCTAGGACCCAAAATACCCCAACTATGATGTGAAGAGGGATGTCGTAATCATAACATAATGGTGATTAAGGTAGATAATACACTTATCAATTTCATCTTATGAAATTCCTAGATCTGTTGAGACACATTGAACTATTCAATGGCATGTATAGTCTCGGATGTGCCCCGCTGTTTGTGACTGGGATGCCGAGTATCACAAACCGGGTGTGAATAACCATGCAAATTTGCTTGGTACTCTCGAAGTCAATTGCCATCTCTAATTAACGTGCCGGTTAACCACACACGCTCCGTTAATAATGACAAAATCGAGAAACCCATTGCAAGTCTTTGTGAACCCCTATTGGTGTGCCGGTTAACCACACATGCTCCACCAATGTTTCACAAGTTGCAATGTGCAATTTCATGGATTAGCACCAATTCACATTTTTAAACCTAAAGTAACTAGATTGGGATTTGTTAAAGTTCTAGTACTTTCAATTATAGCATTATACTTTTAAGAGGCTTTAGCGGTTCTATCAAACCCGTTCGGCTAACGACACTCGACTGACCAGGAGAGCGGTGGGTAAGAGTAGATACCCATTAGACTGCCATTTTATAGGCAGTCGCCTTATACCCTCTTTATATGACAGTTTTGTGAATGAGGCTTACTAATGGTAAGACTAACCAATTTTCTTATACATAAATATTAACTTTTAATTATAAATATATAAGATATATTTTAATCTCATTAAAATATTTTAGAATTAATTTATTCATAATTTTCGCTATTTTATTTCAATTTTTTCGAAAATTTTAAATTAATTCTTTAAGTTGATTTAATTGATCTTTTAATTAACATGTAATTAAACTAATTAAATCTAAGATAGATATTATAAATTAATCAAATTAATTTTACCTATCTTAAACCCCTAAGGATCGAAATTTGCAAGCTAGGGTTTAAGGGTTGCAGTTATCTTGTAGATCCAGTTACCAAAAATAACAACATACTTAAAAGGCAAGCAAATAAAGTGGGAACCAAGGGGTGGCGGCTAGGGTTAGGAAACCCTAGCCTAGAAGTCGATCCAAGGACATTCCTTGGAGTATTCATCGCAAAAACACCAAGGCACAAAACAGTTTATGCAGTTTATATCAAACATAAGAAAACAAGCCTATGCTCTGATACCACTGAAGGGTTTTTATGCAAACAATGAACAAATAAGTAACTTATGGTTCACATACAACCCTAGAGAGATCTATGTTTTCTTCTATGAAGATAATAAAGTAAGCCTAAAGGAAACAATTATTTCTAAAGATCAAAACTGAGAAAACCAACCTTTTGATCTTATGATTCTTGAAGCTAGCAGCAAAATAATCCTGCCTCAAATGCAAGTCACACCCAAAGCAATGGAGAAGACAGTCCAGCAGAGTTTTCTTAGAGTGAATATGGCGTAGAAAAGGAGGAGCCAGATGCCTCCTTTTATAGCCTCCAAGGGTTACAGCTGAAACCCTAAGGAGCCTCCTTAGTGAGCAAGCCTGTTGACCACTTGGACCAGACCTCTTAAACCCTGATTAGGGCTTCGCCACCTATGGAGAAGCCTCCATAGTTGGCACCACTTTTGGTCCCTGTCCACTGGCCAATCAGTATTCAAATATTGAATAATTACATAACCAGTCCCTGCACCTTTAATTAATTAATTTAATCACTAAATTAAATCCAATTAATTCTAGATTAAATCTTAATTAATTATTATAGTTTCTAATTAATATATTAACACTTTAATATATTAATAAACCATTTAATTAATTCTATTGATTTATTAAACAATTAATAAATCAACATTTTACTCTACTGAACTCTATCCTAACATCCAGCTATGAGGGCAACCCAAATGGACTTTGCTTCAATTAACAAGATAAATATAAATATAAAGTCATGACTTAGACACCTAATCCAACAGATAAGTCAAAGATGGTCAAAATATAACTTTGGAAAAATTGACACTTTAGTCCTTATGTCTATCATTTGACCAATAAGCATTTATTTCATTCCAAATCTCAAGGTTATGATTTTTAAGTTTTATATAAAAATTATTTATTTTCATTTTACTTTTATTTTTCAATTTTTATTATTATTTAAAAATATAAAATTTTAGGCCCTAAAAACGGATGTTATAATATATCATCTTCCATTGACATTTCCAATGGATGACCTATCAAAGACATTACCTTTGTCAAACTAGTTTTCCACTAATCTTTATTTAACAAAAATCTATTCTTACAAACATTCTTCAATTTTTAATCTATTTAAAAGTTTTTTTTTTTATAAAAATGAACTAGTTTATCATTATCTTTCTCATGTGTTATATTAGGGCCCATATAATTTGTCATGTTGATGTATTCTTTATATCTTTGTTGACAATTAACTTTAATTAAATAAAATATATATACTAATTTGACATTAATGTCTTCTAATCTTTGATATATGTGTCACTCCTGTAATTGTTGATAAATATATTTTAATGATATAGATTACTATAGAGCATATTCATTTTTATTCTGTTTATCTAATTAAAAAGATTAACTAATAAAAAATAATTAACATTTTTATATATAAATATAAATAGGTCGTAATATAAATTGTTATTAAACTTAATAACCAAAATGAACAAAATCTATGATAACAAAATTATTAGAGACTTAAAGTTTACTGAATAACTAAAATTACGTTTTAGAAAACCTCTCATCTCCATTGATAAATCCTATCTAAATTCTTTTTCCAAATATTAAAAACCTTCATAAAAAACCAACAATGCTCTAACATATGGTCTCATATAAGTCATCCATACTCATAACTCACCATCACATTCTTCTCTCACAATATCTCTCATACCAACTTGCACCGGAGCATAATCCATAATCCTAGCCTCACACAATTCTTCATCATCTTTATATAAAGTTTTATCGACTTTCAACATAATAAATTTATGTTAAAATAATATAAAACAAAAAACCAGAAGATAAATTATAAATATATCAATGGAAGCTTGACAAACTAAAGTGATAATCGCTCAATCGTCAATAATCTGAATTAAAGTGCACATGGGTTTTGGACGTGAGGGACAGGACCATAATGCAAGTGGACACGTGTACGTCTCTGATACAAGGAATTCAAGGTTTTTAGAGTAAATTACAATTTTGGTCCTTGTGGTTTACAACAAATTACAGTTTCAGTCCTAGTTTTGAAAATCTTGCACTGATACTCCTTATGGCTTCCAAATCGTTCATTTTTGGTCCCAATAGTTTCCAAAATTTCACTTTTAATCCTAGTGGTTTTCAAATCTTTCATTTTTGGTCCTTCCCTCTGTTAGCGTTTGTGTAAACCATAGGGACCAAAAGTGAAAGATTTGGAAACTATTGGGACCCAAAGTGAAGGATTTGGAAACCATAAGGACTATCAGTGCAAGATTTTCAAAATTAGGACCGAAACTGTAATTTGATGTAAACCACAAGGACCAAAGTTGTAATTTACTCAGGTTTTTATTTTAATTGGGGCGGTGTAGGAGAGCGGGATTGAGTGTCACGTGCATTTACGCGAAGGCACGAGGAGGTTTCTCAATGTTTATTGTTTCATCGTGCATACACTTCATAAATGTGCTTTATAACAACCTTTCAATTATTGACAAAATTCCTATTATTATTTATTCATAGATCCATACTTACTAAATTTTATGATTCAGTACTTCAGCTTTGTTATTGTTACCCATCACTAGAAAAAAATATTTTAATAATTCATCAAAGATTTTTTTTATGATGATTTTATTCAGAATTTCAGTTATTTTACTAACAGTTAAGCTTTTTCATCATATTAAATATAAAGTTAAAGTTTAAAAGGGTCTTATGGAAAAAAAAAATAGATTTTATCTTATGTTGTCTCAATGTCATAGTTGTTTTCAACTTTTCATACCCAATGAACGCGATAATTTTATCTTTAAATTTAATTATGAAGGAGACAACAAAATTTAATGAAATCCAATAAAATTGAAGACATACATTTATTAATAACACGAAATATCTACACGGCAACATACCTAATTTTTTTTACGAAACTCAAATAGTTCCGAAATTATTAAAATTTTCAAACCCAAAAATAGGATCATAATAAATAATCCAAAAGGAAAAAAAAGTTTTTTATAATGTATATGCTGTTATTCAATTTACATGTGTTGTTATTCATATCCATTTTCTGTATATAAAATAAAATTATTCATATAAACAAGTAAAGTAATAGACTAGTTGAACTTAAAGCGATACGGATTTTCTGAAGTTGATGTCGAGAGTACAAAATTGTGTGGACATTATCAACTCTTTACCAAATATTTTCCAATAAAGAACAAAAATTCGATTCAATTTTAAGTTTTAAATTCATGACTACCATAAAATTGTTGCTCTATATTTGTCCAATAAATGTTGGATGGACCCATTGAATTGATGAGTGGTTGATTTTCATTTGACAATGGTTTGGAGGTGTGATGGCCAACCTAAATTATTGCGCCATGGCATATCCAAAAGAATCATCCTACTCATCAAGTCGTGTTATAAATTGATTAATTGCTAATGGTCGTAAAATAATAAATTAATTACTTAATTAATAGAGATCGTACTAACTATTAAAAAAATAATTTGTACACCAATTAGGTTTGAAACTCATATATGTATGAAAATTTATGTTTTGTCCGTACCATTGGATTTTATAAACTAATAAGTAGCTAAAAAACAATAAACAATTAGTCAATTAGAAAGAGATAGCCAATACGGGCTTTTGTAACCAATCATTATAACTTATAGTTTGTGATTTTTATCGGGGTTTGCTAAAAATACAGTCATTTTTCATTAAAAATATAATTTATATTTGATTTTTATTTAAAGTGTTTATTTGTTAATTTAATATTATTTTTAATAATTAGACATGTTATCTTTACACTTTTAATAATTAAATAATAATTAAACTTTTTTTACTGTTAATAACAACACATATTATTAGAAGTATTTATTAGTTTTTTTTATTTTTAATAATTATACATATTTTATAATTAATTAATTATTAAATACATAACTACAAAAATATGAGATAAAAATAAAACATGTATTTTTTATTTATAAATAATTGATAACTACTTTTATATAAAGGTTATTATTACACTATTGATTAGTAATGATTAGAACACATTATTCAATTAGAAAACACTTAATAATTAGTTAGGTTATGTTTGACACGTCACATCTAACTTGTAAGCTAGTTATTTTTTTGTAGTTTTTTTTTCATTTGACATGTTTGGCGTACCAAAAACCAGTTTATAAACTAGCATATAAGCTAGTGTTTTAAAATGCTAGTATGACAACATATAAAGTAGCGTTTTCAAAATCTTCCAAATTTACCTTTCAAAATATAACTGGATATAGATGTACACGTATTGATAAATTTTGTTTATGTCATTTTACGTTTCCCGGCTAGTTTATA
Organism: Cichorium intybus; assembly: GCA_023525715.1. Classification (NCBI taxonomy): domain Eukaryota; kingdom Viridiplantae; phylum Streptophyta; class Magnoliopsida; order Asterales; family Asteraceae; genus Cichorium; species Cichorium intybus. The sequence continues at coordinate 31,825,997 of CM042010.1, read as the reverse complement.
TAACTAGTTTTTACCAAACGTCATTTCTTATCAGCTAGTCTTTCAGTTGCAGCTAGTTTTCAGTTAGTCGCCAACTTTCTAGCTACCCGCTAGTTTTTCAGCTAGCAGATAGCTTTTCAGATAGTTTGTCAAACATAGCCTTAGTGATTAACTTTTTTACTTGTAAGTGATAAATATTAGTTATTAACAGAAGTTTTTTATTTTCATTTTATTAATTACTTTTTACTTTTAATATATATATATATATATATATATATATATATATATATATATATATATATATATATATATATATATATATATATATATATATATATATATATATATATATATATATATATATATATAAAACATATCACATAAAATAATAATAAAGAAGAAAAAAAACATATTGGTCATATCCTAGCATAAAACGCGATATGGAAAAGAGAGAATGTTAGCATGAAATTTGACACCCTACAGGTGCCATTAACAACATCCTAGTCCTGCTTATAATAAAAAAAATGTCATCTTAAATAAATCATTCTTATGTGTGTGTGTGTTTGTTATGTGAGTTGACATTCACAAACACATGTCTTAGGATTTTTTAGCATACCATTAATAAAAAACTACAGAACACGTATTTCAATGATAAAATAATTGATTTTCTGACAAAATTGTATATTAAGAATGTATATTTAGTAGCATCGTTCTTATTAACAAACAAATTAATAGAATACGAAACTATAAAATAAAATAAAGGAATATTTCCAATACTTGTGAGACCCAAAAGCAAATATTACAATGATTCCAAAGTGTCCAAGGTGTCGTCATGACAACTGCATCCAAAACTGGCCGTCTAATGATCGACATCACCAATAATCCACCCATGAGAGCAACTCAAAAACCCAAGTAAAATTTGGAGGGTTATATCCCACCAACGAGCAATATTTAACCATATCTACTTCATCACTTCATATACAATAAAAAAACATGATCTACACTTTCCAATTAACATGGCATAAGATCAAATGAAGGCCGATTCCCGTATTCACCAAGTTCATCTTAGTTTTTTTTTTGAACGGCGAAAATTTATTAAGAGAACTAGCAAAAAACTAGCACAGAAAATAAAACAATTACATCACAATAAGAGAAGGATTTAAACGCCACAAGTTCCAATCTATCTTCTTCTTAGACCGACTGTCACACCAAAGGAACGATTGAGCAACAATATCATCAAATATAACACTTTTTTAGGAAGTGTTTTTCCAAAAATTGTATCGTTCCGAAATTTCCAAATATACCACCAAGCCACAAAAAACACTCCTTCCAGAATTTCTTTAGCCAAATTTTGTAATCTCACATCTTGCAACCAATACCTCCAATTCGCTAAAGACCAATCGTTTGGTAAAGCTACATCCCACCATTTTCCAATTCGAGCAAACACTTCTTGAGCAAAACTACACTCGAAAAAAAGATGATCCATCTCTTCAGCTTTAACTGCACAAATCGGACATAAGATAGACTCCAACTGTATACCTCTTTTAGACATGTTCCATCTCGTAGGTAAACCATTCAGCATGATCTTCCAAGCAAAAACATTGATCTTTATAGGGATCATCTTGATCCACCTTGTAGGCATTCCCGTACCCCCATTGATCACGTCATCAATACACTGCCTAGTAGAACTAACCGAAAAAGAACCATCCGACACCAAATCCCAAAGCCAAATGTCTCGATTATTAGAAATATGGACGTCTTGCATAATTCTCTCCAACTCCCCTTTTTGCATTTCCTCCATACCCCCCATAGGCGTCCGTCTAAAAGAATCACCCCACCAACCCGTGTATTTAGAAGCCACGGATGAATTTTTTTTCCTCCTCCAAGTTGTATAATCTGTGAAACCTACGTATGAAGCAAGTATCTCCTAACCACACATCTTTCCAAAATAAAGTATCCATACCATCCCCAATCCTCCTTTTACAGAGACCCATCAGATCAATTCCCTTCTTTGTCAAATCTATAGTCGAAATAACGACATCACGCCAGACTGAAGCTCTTTTAAGCACATCAGAGTTTCCTAGAAGACCGTCCTCTCCATGAATCGCTTTAACAACATTCACCCACATCACCCTTGGATTATTCCTAAATCTCCAAATCCATTTAAAAAGTAAAGCCCTATTTAAAGCGAAGTAACTTCCAACTCCAAGACCACCTTTATCCCTATCCGCACACACCTTATCCCACCCAATCCATGCCATTTTATTTTCTGTACCCTCCACACCTCGAAAAAACCGACTCCTCATATCTTCCAATCTTTTAATCACCCCCGCCAGAGCTTTAAAAAAAGAAAAATAATAATTAGGGATGGACCCAAGCACTGCCTTCAAAAGAGTCAATCTTCCACCAACTGAAAGAGTCTTAAGTTTCCATTTAGAAAGTCTATTATTAACTTTCTTCTCAACCTCTTCCCACGCACACGCTCTAGACATTAAACCTCCAACTAGAACCCCCAGGTACGTAAAAGGAGTTTTAATTGTTGCACATCCCACCAAAGCTGCCACTCTCTCAACTTCTGTAGACGGAACACTAACGCTTAACATTTTCGACTTTTGGATGTTAATCTTCAGCCCAGAAGCTAAATGAAAACACTCCAAAATCGACACAATAATCGAAAAATTTTCCTCTTTCCAGTCTCCAATGAACACCGCATCATCCGCATAGAACAAGTGAGAGAGCTTAAACCCACTGCCCACCGTCAAGGGCGTGAAAGCTCCACGATCTATAATCCTAAAAAACGACAGATGAAGTGTCTCCATAACCAGAATGAATAAAAAAGGCGAAAGCGGGTCTCCTTGGCGCAAACCCTTATAAAACTGAAACTCATCTGTAGGGCTACCATTCACTAACACAGAGCCTCTAGTCGTCTCCAAACAACCACGTATCCATCTACACCAATTCCTACCAAACCCGAAGCGACCCAATATCTCTTCCAAGAAATCCCATCTAACCGAATCATACGCCTTCTCGAAATCAACTTTAAAAACCATAGCTTTCTTTTTTTTACTTTTACACCAAGAAATCACTTCATTTAAAATTAGCGGACCATCTAGAATTTGACGCCTATACACAAACGCAGTCTGCTCTTCACTAATCAAGTCACCGATCACCATTTTTAAACGATTAGCCAAAATTTTTGTAACAATTTTATATTGAGCACCAATGAGACTAATCGGCCTAAAGTCCTTCACAAACTTAGCATCCGCCACCTTGGGAATCAGAGCGATAAGAGAAGAATTACAACCTTTTGGAAAGATTCCAGACCTGAAGAACTCCTGAACCGCCTCACCCACCAAATTCTTTACTAACTCCCAAAACTTTCTAATAAATTCAAAAGTAAAGCCATCTGGCCCTGGAGATTTTTCTACCCCACAATCCCACACAGCCTGTTTTACCTCTTCACTCGTCACCTCCCCTTCCATAAGCTCCAATTGATCTGCTGACAAACGTCTGGGAAATTCCATATCACTCTGTAATCTAAAAGTATCTGGACTAGAAAATCTAGTAGCAAAATGAGTAAGAAACTCTTTCTTTACTTGTTTAGGTCTATCCAACCAATCCCCATTTGAAAAGACCCCTCTAATAGCAAGTTGGCTGCGCGTTTTATTGATAATACCATGAAAATACTTCGAATTCTCGTCTCCTTCAATAGCCCATTTCACTTTAGCTTTTTGAGCTAAGTCTGCGGCATCCTGCTTGTCAAGGTCAAGGATTTTACTAAGAGCTTCCCCCCTTTCCTTTAAAACATCTCTCTCCCCGTCGTAACCAAGAATTATAAAACCGGAAAGGAATTGACCCGTAATCCAACACCGATTCTCGTAACAAAATCGGCCGGTGATCCGAGAGATGTTTCTCTAAAATCAGCCCCGAAATATGCGGGCATAAAACCAATAAGCCTTCAGAGACAAGGAACCTATCCAACTTACTCATTTTACCGGAAGTAGAATGAGTCCAAGTAAACGAGTACCCACCCAAAGGAATATCTACGAGACCAGCCATTGCTATAAAATTATTGAAACTGCGCGCCCCAATAGTATGGAAAGTAGAACCAAATCTTTCCGCCTCTACCCGCACTTCATTAAAATCACCCATAACAATCACCTCACCTCTCCACTTGAGGATAACTTGAGAAAGATAATCCCAAAGCATTTTTTTCTCACATAAGTCTTGCGGTGCATAAACCGAAATGACCGTAAGATTAGTGTTAGTAGGCTTCCAGAAACCCTCAACAATAACAAAATAATCTGAAGAAGCCACTTGCTTTTTCAAATACGTATTCGGATTCCAAACACAAAGAATTCCACCTGAGGCACCCACAGAACCGCTACAAGCAAATTGGTACCGAGAATTACCCCACAGCTACCGAACTAAAACATCATTAACAACTTCTAACTTTGTCTCCTGAAGTGCCAGGAAGTTAATCTTGAACTTAGAACATAACTCAAAAACCCATCTCTTTTTCGCCTGACCGTACCCCAATCCTTGAATATTTAAGGATGTAAAATTCATTGAGAATACTCTTTACTCCCATGGTGATTAAACACCTCATCAGTAACTTTAGTAATCTTGTATCCCATCATATGACCAATAGTTTTAATATCTTCCATTTTCTGATCACAACTACCACTTGGGGCCCAAGCATGGGGCTCCATGCTTCCCCCACCCCTAATAAAAGATTTGGTTATAGTTTGAGAGATATCCTCGCTTCCACCATCCACATGACTAACCGCATCAAAATTTATAACCCTATCGGACCTTTTCTCCATGTGTACCGACTTCTCCCTTTCACTGTTATCTCCCTCATTTGCTGAAGGAGTATAACCCGGAGGACACACAGGTGTGACACTAGAATTGGAATCTGGCACAACCGTCTCCGGCACATCTACATCCTTTCGATTCAATAATTCATAAAAGTGAAAAGGATCCTCAGAACTTTGTTTTGCCATGTCATCTTGATCCACCTCCCCCTCTTCCAATTGATAATCCTTTTTAGCTTCTTCGACTTTATCCTCCAACCCTTTTAAAGTATTCGGCCGCATATGACTTTCTCCACCTTGCCTAGAATTAACCTCATTACCATCTTCTAAAATCGAAATACTTGGAACTTTCTTCCTTCGACCAAAATCCTTTTCCATACTCTCCAATATATCATCCTCTCTTTCTAATTCATCTGTTGAGATGGTATTATCTTCAAATGAATTTTTTGACTCCTCCTCATCACTTTCTTGATCTTCATCTAAATAGACTGGGTTCCACCCAATCACCTCCCTTGCTCGAACCACCGTCATCTTACCTTGCACGATCACTTTAAAAGACTCCATAATTATTTCTTGATTTAAGGTCTTTATACAAAGTCTTTTGCGGTATAGATTGTTGTCATCAGAATCTTCCGCATATAATAGCTCTCCCCATCGTTTAGCAATCAACTTAAAGGAACTTGGAGAATAGGCCAGTGAAGGTACCCCCTCTATATCAATCCACACCACACGATCTTCTACTTGGAAAGTCTTTGTCCATGGTAAGATAACCGCAAACCATGATCCCACTCCTTTGTGACTTTGAAATTTTTCTTTAGTTTTTGTGGAAACAAATTCCATGGTAACCCAAAATCCCCCAAGGTACCTTAACACAACATCCTAAAATCCCTCCTTAACAATTACATCTTTTAAGTTTAAAAGAGCACCAAATTCCTTAACTTTACCCACCAAAGTAAGTTAGACATCTTTATCATTCAAACATGATTCATCAAGAATTAAAGCAGGTTCATCACGAACTTTATCCTTGACCACAACCATATTAATCGCCTTACCTCCACTCACCACAGCAGCATATGAGCCCCCATTCCCAATCACACCCATAGATGACAAAGGTTTAATTTTTCCAGACGACACAATATTATTAGTCTTGTGCACCGTAGTAGCCTTCTCCCTTTGTTCAGCGGGTTTAGAACCTCTAGGAAATTTCGAAATATTTGCATGTAATCTTAAAATGCCATGCCAAATGGTGCACAAATTTGAGACAATTAAAGCCAAATTATCTGCATTTACGAATCGAACGAAAGCATACCGTTTACCCGATTTGGACTTCTCTTTGGGAATGTACACATCTGCAGGTGTACCATAATGCTCACATGACTTCCACAAGTCCCTGGACGTGAAAATGTCAGGAAAATTCGTCACGTATACAGATTCTGAAACAACTCTTGCCAATTGATCCTCCTTGGGCCGTCGGCCTACTCTTTGCCAACCAGAAGCCATACCGAAAACCCAGTTATCCCCGAAAAACTACCAAAGCTCAATCTACCCGTGTCGGGTTTACTATTCGTATTGACCCGGGGCTCGGACTCGGACTTGCTGAACTTGGATACCCGTAGTAGACCATGTGATCGACCCGCTGAAATGACCCATTCAACCCAACTGTCTGCCTCGGAACCAACTCGGCTGACTCACCTAGTCAGCCCTTTCGAATTGACCCTCCCAGTTGCAGTTCGGGAAAAGAGATAGTGGGGGTTTGTACCGGAGTGCCACCGGAGCTCGGAACCGGTGATGGTTGCTCAAGAACCGGTCAGCTAGGAGGTGAAATCGTGAGTTGCAGGTCGTGAAATCGGGTGGGTTTTGGTGGAACGATCGTGAGCAGATGAGAAGGAGAATGCGGGAGATGCAGGTTTTGGCGGCGGCGGCTGTGTGCTAGGAAGTGATGCGAGCAGGTGGCGGAAGCAGAACAGTAACGGAGACTCATTGAGAATACTCTTTACTCCCATGGTGATCAAACACCTCACCAAGTTCATCTTAGTTGGCACACGGTTCTATAAAATCCTCTCGACAAGTATATTTGTTTTTTTTTTGGATAATTCTATTCCGTCTAGTAGGATGACAACCAACTTCTAATGCTATAATTCGACCAACTAGCCGGTAACATTCGAAATGTTCATTTTCTAAAGGACACATAAAGGCTAGAAAAAACCGTTTTTTACGTGTGAAAAACTGGTCTTGAATATTTTGGTAAAACGCTTTCTATTCGGCCGTTCGATCTTAGTTGAACCGGTTAGGAGAACAGTAACGGAGACTCATTGAGAATACTCTTTACTCCCATGGTGATCAAACACCTCACCAAGTTCATCTTAGTTGGCACACGGTTCTATAAAATCCTCTCGACAAGTATATTTGTTTTTTTTTTTTTTTGATAATTCTATTCCGTCTAGTAGGATGACAACCAACTTCTAATGCTATAATTCGACCAACTAGCCGGTAACATTCGAAATGTTCATTTTCTAAAGGACACATAAAGGCTAGAAAAAACCCTTTTTTACGTGTGAAAAACCGGTCTTGAATATTTTGGTAAAACGCTTTCTATTCGGCCGTTTGATCTTAGTTGAACCGGTTAGGAGAAAAACTAGTTTCGATTTTTTTAATGGTTAAAGAGAACGGTTGTGTTTGTGTTATGTAACATCCTAAACTTTTATGATTTAATTATTGCGAGCAACGGGTCGAACAAATTATGAAAAGTTCAAGAACAAAATTTGGGCTTATGTAAAATGTTAAATGACAAATAATAGATATTTGAGCCCAATGGAATATAGCCGCATCTTATTGGATTAAATGGATTAAAGTGAATTAAAGCCTATCTTTTATTTAATGAAAATTTAACTAAATGAAAAAAAATAAAAATAAAAATCTTTAGATATTTATTTACTATTTTTAGATTTAAAGAAAAAGGGATAAAAGAAAATACATTTTCTTGTATTGTAACAATATTTATTTCTAAGAGTATTGATCAGTTAAAAACGCAATATCATTTAATTGGTTAAAAGGAAAAAGACGATAAAAATGTTCTATTTAAGATTTGACCAAGGTGAAAATTAAAAAGAGAGGAGGGTTTATTTATTGTGGGCATTGTCGGTAGGGGTGTGCATGGATAGTTTTGGGTCGGTTTTGATTAGGGTTTGGTGGGTTTAAAACAAAAACCTTAATAATACTCCATCAGCTTTAAGAAATAACTATATAGAGAATTATGAAGAGGGATGTTTTATGCATATTTCGATGTGAGACAGTTTCCTCAAAGCTGATAATGAAAAGCGATACTTACCCCTTATGTAAAGGATGGGATAGGGGTATGTTTTATCTACCGGTCGATGTGGGACTATATGATTGTCATTGGAAAAATAATATCAAATTGTAAAGGTTTGGGATCGAACTCGCAACCTTAGGTTTGAGGTTTGAGTGCCTTAGCCATCAGACTAACATATTCGTTATGCTTCTATTGCAAAAAATAAATACATAACTTATGTATATGAAATATATATTGTTAACGTCTTTATATAAATTGGTTTAGTTTGATTTTTATTCAATTTTATCATTCTAAAAAACCAAACCCAAACCGAAATTTTTGGTTTTTGAAAATTTAAAAAGCACACCTTTGATTTATTTCTTAAAATTGGAATTATACCTGAAATTAGATTTTGATTCCTAAATCATAGCATGAAATGAGTTGATATCACTATGAATGAAATATTTTGGTCAACATAATTCAAATTTTCACAAGTTTGACTTTTTTGTTAGTCAAACTTATGTAAAAAAGATGGATATATATATATATATATATATATATATATATATATATATATATATATATATATATATATATATATATATATATATATATATATATATATATAGAATTAGGATCCAGTAAGAAGTAATATTTTGGTAGGAATGTAAGAAATCAGTAATTAAGGTATGAATGGATATAATTAAGGTAAGAATGATATATTTTTGTGTGTATATATATATATATATATATATATATATATATATATATATATATATATATATATATATATATATATATATATATATATATATATATATATATATATATATATATATATATATATATATATATATATATATATATATATATATATATATATTTGGTGTATATATGTAACATTAAATGATCTGAAATCAATTACAAAAATATATAACTCTTACCTTATTATATCCATTTATACCTTAATTACTGATTTCTTACCTTCTTACCAAAATATTACTTCTTACTGGATCCCAATTATATATATATATATATATATATATATATATATATATATATATATATATATATATATATATATATATATATATATATATATATATATATATATATATGATGTAGATGCTGATCCTAAATTGATTACTAGTATAAGTCATGCTAGAAATAATGGAATTTGGTCAGGTATAAGTATAATGTTATGTAAATACATGCTTTTGAAGAGTTAGGGACAAATATATGCTTAGGAAGATTTGGGAGAAAATGGAATGGAAAGGTTAAACACAATATTGGAATCACCCCCGAAATTGGATTCATGAGTCATGCTTGGCATTTAGTGACATTTTTAAAGAATAAAAAATATTTTAATTTAAATTTGGAAGAGTTACAACATTAAGTGTTCTAGGTTGTTAAAAAATTGACATGGAACGATATTTTGATATTGAAGTATTTATCATATGTAATTTTAAACTACAAAAGAATCAAGTGTATGTATGAGATCATACAAATTGTAAATTTGAATATACATGTTGAAAAGCTGTCTTGGATAATGAATTACTTCTCATGATAAAGTTGAAACCATAAGAGACTTAAAAGCATGTAAAATCGTATTTAAATTTTTTGACAACTTTAACTTTTCTGTCAAAGTTAAACAATGAGTTGAAATCAAAATTACTTGGATTATGTTGGATATATGTTGTAACGTCCCAAATTTTGAAAATAAAACCATGTTCCCAATTCAGTAATTAAAATGTTTAAAACCATAAATATTAAGTCGGATACAAAACATTAACCAGTGGAAGTCTTGAACACCAAAAGTCGGATGCGATACAGTCGCACCGTGCTCCGATTCTTTATTTAGAAAAGTACCTGAAAAACATTTAAGGTGAAAGAGTAAGCACAAAGCTTACTAAGTTTTCCAACATAGCACACGATCCATCACATAAAAGCATTAACATAACATTCTCTAGCCTCACCTCGAACAACTGGGGTCATGGCTCATCCTGAACAACTGGGCTCGCGGCTAACCCACTCCGTCATCATTCTCATACAACCTTTGGGCTCACCCTGAACAGTAGGGGTAAGCATACTCGGTTTTGACCTAAAACCAAACCCAAACCGATACTATCAGTTTTCAAAAACTTTAAAACCGAACCCAGTACCTAAATTGTCCTCTTCTATTTTTGGTTTTATTCGGTTCGGTTTCGGGTTTAAACCCGAACCTAATCCTTCATGGGAAATAGGGACAACTATAAACTTAACTCTTAAGTTCACATGTAACCTATAAGGATCTATGTTTTTTCTATCTAACATATAAATAAGAACATCTATGGGAAACCCTAGGTATAATCAAATTGTAACATCCTCTATCTAGGGTAAATAGTTTATTGAATAAAAATAATGAATTTGATAATTATAATAATCATCTAAAAGTAAAATTTGTTAAAATGTGAAGTTGAGGAAGTAACTAGTCTAAAATGACTTAATAAGGGTATAAATGGAAATTCCTCATATGGAGTTCAAAAATAAGGACTTAGATTGTAATAAATATTTTAGATGTGTTGGGGAAGGACTTCTAGTGCAATTATGACATAATCTAAAATCTGGAGGGATTAAGTTGCAAAAAAAGAAAAAGGTGGGAATTTAAGTTTGGGAAAAAAAACCCATTTCTCTTATAGATCGAGAATTGAGAGAGAGAAGGTGGGAAGAGGGCGAATTTCAGGAGATTCAAGTGGAGAGGATTGTTTTTAACAAGATCTAAGTGGTTTACATCAACCAATTGAAGATTTGAGGTAAGAAATCTAATATCCATGATAAAAACCCACCATCTTGGGTAGATCAAGTTCAAATTCGGGTTTCATAGTTGGGGGAGATGAACTCTATGATCCCAAAGGTGTAGCATATGAATTCTTATGATTATCTCTTTTCAATGCAATGATTTCATGCTTGGAGAATCATTTGAATGTTGGTTGATACTCATAAACCCTAATTTTTGGGGAAAAACCCATCAATGGGTGAAATCTTAATGATTTGATCAACTTGCATCTTAAATGTGTTCTATGAAGAGCTTAAGTGTTCCTAGTGACTTCAATCCAATGGAAGAAGGAACCTCATGAATCATTGATCAATTGTTTGATTGGAATTGGACATTCCTTGATCTAAGCTTGTGAAGCAAATTGGGATTAGAACATGGATTTGATTCAATGAAGATGTTATTGGATGATTTGTTTGGACCAAATGATGGGTAATTTAGATAGAAATAATGTCCTTTTGATATCTAGAAGTTTGGGGTAGTATTAGACCTTGAATTGGACCAAAATGAGGTGAAAATGACCAAAATCGGAGCTGGAACTGGGTAAAGCACGACCCGTGCTGAAGGAGCACGACCCGTGCTGTTTGAACCCGTGATTTACACGACCCGTGTAATTCGCTGACCAGTTTTGGGTACTTTTTGAGTTTGGGCTCCACGGTTTGGGCTTTGGGTTCTAAGACTTGAACTCATTTCTAGACAATGTTTAACTAAGATTTTACTCTTAATTAGTGAAGTTTAACTAGCCTAGAGCTATTTGTAATGTCGAATATTATTTCTTGTAGGAGAGGAGTAATCGAAGTAAAGCAAAGAGTAACATACTACTTTGGGACGTAAGAGAGGTGAGTTACCGGGAGTACACATCCCCCTTTTAACTTGATGTTTTATTACAACTATCATGCATACTTCTATGTGTTAAATGTTGCATAAACCTTATGTGTGCATAACATCAAAATGAGTCTTTTCAATGTAAATCTTATAAATTATACAAAGAGGTTTTGAGAAACATTTGGACATCCTATTTGTGCATTACATTACATGTAGGATGGGGTTTGACCGTGAGATGCCTTGATGATGAGTTTGACCCTTCTCTAAAACAAAGAGGGTGAGGAGTTTATATGAGTTTGACCATTCTCTAAAACAAAGAGGGTGAGTAGTAGTTCCCGACATTAGGGAATTTGCATGAGGGAGTTGCTACCCCTCATGAGGCTAGTGTAATGGCCACTAGTCTTAGTTTCAACCCATACGGGAATCAAGTATTATGCTCCGTGCGTTTGCTTGTGAACTTAGGTGGGTGCCATTGAGGTGAGATGGACTTTATGAGATGGACATGGGTGGGGATAGTTGCATTGCATATGCATATCATGACTTTCTATTTTGAGAAAACCTTACGAAGTTTTATCTTAAATCTGTATAAGTGTAAGAGATGTTTTTGGAGGTTGTCTTGGGTGTTAAGGTTATCCTTTCCACTCTTAATGAGATAGCCTCGGGTAACTCACTAGGCAATTCCATTGCCTAACTGTTTTGAAGTGTACTCAGGTTAAGGCTAGGAGATTAATGCGAGGCGGGGAATTCTAGAAGACCACAGGATGTGTGGCCATTTAAACCTTGTTTTTGTACTTGAATTATGATACCTCCTCGCTATACATTATTAAACAACTTTTGATGTTTTTGGGACCAAATTTCCGCGATGATGAAACTTCTTTTGAATGAATGAAGTTATATTTGAAAGTAAATGTTTAAAATTATTAAACCCTAGCGAGGGGTGTCACAATTTGGTATCAGAGCATTGGTTTAAGTGAATTAGGTACTAGGATTGGTACTTAGACTTAAACTTAAGGTGCTCATGAGTGAGGGTTATGTATTAGTTAATTAATTATATACCACAAGATTAATGTTTATCTTTCTCAGAATGGTGAACACTCGTAGCATGGTTCCGTCGGGTGAAGTTCAAGGAAGTGGGGCAGGTGATGAGGCTCAATCACAACCCATTTCCCTTGCAAGCATTGAGAAGATGATGCTTGACTTAATGGCCAAGCAAGAAGTAAAGATGATTGATAAGATGAAAGAGTTAATGGAGGATCAAGAAGTGCGATTGAGAGACGAAGTGAAGAATTTGTTTGGGGATAACACCGCTTCGGGTGGGCATGATACAAGTAGTTCGTACGATAGTATGCAACATGGACCACCTAGTAACACTGTGTCCCAAGACATGGTAACACCAAGGAAAAGGTGTAGTTTCAAGGACTTCAACTCTTGCAAGCCACCTACTTACAATGGGACTCTAGACCCGGTTGTACTCCATAATTGGGTAATTGAGATCGAAATGGCCTTTTATGCTTGTCAATGCGGTGATGATCAACGCGTGAACTTCGCAATCACTACTCTCAAGGAAACGGCTCTTGAGTGGTGGTTGGAGACTAAAGAAATGATGGAGCTGCATGTGTTGGAGAGCCTGACTTGGGATGTATTCTTGGAAAAGATGAAGGAGAGGTTTTGTACTAAAGAAGAGAACCGTGATCTTGAAAGAAAATTCCTTGACTTGAAGAAAGACAAAATGACTATCACGGAGTACAATGCTAAATTCAGGAAACTTTTGAGCTTTGCTAGAAGATTGGCCCCGGATGAGGCCACTAAAGTGGATCAATACGTGGGAGGTTTGCCTTGGAAATACCGACTTAACTTTGAAGCTGCTACTCTTGAAGTTGCCATGAGAAAGGCAAGAAAGATTGAGAAGACATTAGAAGAACGAGACAAGGAGAGACCCCAATTTGCAAACAAGAGAAAGGAAGGCCACGACTCACGTGGAAAAGGAGCAACCGAACAAAAGAAACTGAAATTTGATGGTAGAGGAAAGAGCGGTGAAGCCATATCCAAAGCCAAGGAAGAGGGTACATGTTTCAAGTGTGGTGAAAAGGGACATTTCTCAAACGCGTGTCCTAAGGGTTTCAAGTGCTACCAATGTGGAGATTTCGGACACAAGGCGAATGAGTGCACTACAAAGAGGAAGGAAGGTAGTGGAGGTGGGAGAAGCGAAGCACCACGAACTCGAGGATGGGCTTTTCAAATGACTGAAGAGGAAGCTAGGGAGAAGGCAAATGTGGTGTCAGGTATATTTCTTGTTAACTCTCTACCCGCTTCTATGCTTTTTGATTCGGGGGCTACTTATTCCCATGTGTCACCTAATTTTGCAAAAAGACTACAATTACCTTTGCATAAACTTGAGTATGAGCTAGTGATAGATGTAGCGGGTGGTGCAAGCAAAATTGTGAGTAAAGAGATATCGCATGTAAAGGTGGAGTGTAGTGGGGCGGAATTTTGGGTTGATCTCATACTTTTGGATGTTGGTGGATTTGATGTCGTACTCGGTATGGATTGGCTTGCAAAGTATGATGCTGAAATTCTATGTGGTAAGAAGATGGTGAGAGTGAAGACATCCGAAGGAGAACCGATTCTTATCTATGGAGACAAAAGAAGAGTGCCCACTAGTGTGATCAACGTGATGAAAGCAAGAAGATGTTTGAGGAAGGGTTGTCAATCTTATTTAGCGTATGTGGTACACACTGTAAAGGAAAAGAAGACTTTGGAAGATATTGAAGTGGTACGAGATTTTCCCGAGGTTTTCCCCGACGATCTACCCGGTTTGCCACCGGATCGTCAAGTGGAATTTCGTATCGACTTGGTACCCGGAACTGCGACTTTAGCCAAAGCTCCGTATCGTTTAGCGCCTGCGGAATTGAAGGAGTTGATGACCCAATTGCAAGAGCTTCTTGATAAGGGCTTCATTAGGCCTAGCTCTTCCCCTTGGGGAGCTCCAATTTTATTTGTGAAGAAAAAGGATGGCTCCATGAGAATGTGTATTGACTACCGGGATCTCAACAAGGTGACTATCAAGAACCGGTATCCTCTACCTCGTATTGATGATTTATTCGATCAATTGCAAGGTGCGGGTTACTTTTCAAAAATTGATCTTCGGTCGGGTTATCATCAATTGAAGGTAAAAGATGAAGACGTGGAGAAGACGGCCTTTCGAACAAGATATGGGCATTTTGAGTTTCTTGTAATGCCTTTCGGGCTAACTAATGCGCCCGCAGCTTTCATGGATCTCATGAATCGGGTGTGTAAACCGTTCCTTGACAAGTTTGTAATTGTGTTTATTGATGACATCCTCATTTACTCAAAGTCGGAGGCGGAGCATAAAGAACATTTGAAGATGGTACTCGAAACTTTAAAAAGAGAGAAGTTGTATGCAAAGTTTTCCAAGTGCGAGTTTTGGATCGGGGAAGTTCAATTTCTTGGGCATGTAGTGAATAAAGATGGAATTAAAGTGGACCCGGCAAAGATTGAAGCGGTAATGAATTGGGAGAAACCGAAAAATCCAACCGAAATAAGGAGTTTTCTTGGACTGGCGGGATATTATAGACGGTTTATAGAAGGGTTTTCCAAGATTGCATGTCCGCTGACTTCGTTGACCAAGAAGAATGAGAAGTTTGTATGGACCGACAAACAAGAAGAGGCATTCGAGTTGTTGAAGAAGAAGTTGTGTGAAGCTCCTATTCTGTCCCTTCCAGAGGGCACTGAGGATTTTTGCGGTTTACAGTGACGCGTCGGGTTTGGGAATTGGATGTGTTCTCACCCAAAGAGGAAAGGTTATTGCTTATGCGTCACGTCAGTTAAAAGAGCACGAGTTGAATTATCCCACTCATGATAAGGAGTTGGCGGCCGTGATTCATGCATTGAAGATTTGGAGGCATTATCTTTATGGCACTCAATGCAAACTCTTCACGGATCATCAAAGTTTGCAATATTTATTTAGTCAAAAGGACTTGAACGCGAGGCAAAGGCGGTGGATTGAAGTGTTCAAGGATTATGATTGTGAAATCCTTTACCACCCGGGTAAAGCGAACATTGTGGCGGATGCGTTGAGTAGAAAAGAAATTAGTGAGAAAAGAAGAGTTAAAGCATTAAGAATTGAAGTGGTATCCACACTAGTTGACATGTTGAAGAGTGTTCAAGAAAGAGCTCAAGAAGAGGGTAACATTAAAGAAGAAAGACTTGGCAAGTCAGTGATCTTTGAAGAAAATTCTCACGGATTGAAAACATTTCAAAGTCGTGTTTGGGTACCGTTGTATGGTGGGAAAAGAGAATTGATTCTTGATGAGGCTCATAAGACCAAATATTCCATTCATCCCGGATGTACAAAAATGTATATGGATTTGAAGCCTTTGTATTGGTGGCCGACCATGAAAGTGGATATTGCAAAGTATGTCAACAAGTGTTTAACGTGTTCTTTAGTGAAAACCGAGCATCAAAGACCTTATGGGGATCTCGAGCCGTTGGAGGTCCCGGAATGGAAGTGGGAAAAGATCACTATGGATTTTGTTACCAAATTACCACGAACAAGAAATGGTCATGATATGATTTGGGTCATTGTAGACCGGTTGACTAAAAGTGCATTATTTCTTGCGGCAAGAGAAACATGGCCTGTTGATAAGTTTGCGGAACTATATAGGGATGAAGTCATTCGGAGGCACGGGGTGCCATTATCCATTGTGTCGGATCGGGACAGTCGGTTTACATCACATTTTTGGAAAAGCATGCAAGAGGTATTGGGGACCAAGTTATGTTTGAGTACGGCTTATCATCCTCAAACCGATGGGCAAAGTGAGAGGACGATACAAACGTTGGAAGATATGCTACGTGCGTGTGTGTTAGATTTTGGGGGAAGTTGGGATAGACATCTTCCTTTGATTGAGTTTTCTTACAACAATAGTTATCATTCATCCATAAAGATGGCTCCGTATGAAGCCTTGTATGGAAGAAAGTGTAGATCACCTTCATGTTGGTTACAAGCGGGGGAAAAGGTGTTGGTGGGGCCTAGTTTGATTCAAGAGACCGCGGAAAAAGTGGAGGTGATTAGGGAACGGATGAAGGCGGCCTAAAGTAGACAAAAGAGTTATGCCAATTTGAATAATCGACCCATGACATTTCAAGTGGGAGATCAAGTGTTACTTAAGGTGTCACCTTGGAGAGGAATTATACGTTTTGGGAAAAGAGGAAAGCTTAATCCAAGGTATATTGGACCGTTGAATGTGTTGGAGAAGATTGGAAAACAAGCTTATAGACTTGAGTTGCCACCGGAGTTGTATGGAATTCACAATGTTTTCCACGTGTGTTATCTTAGGAAGTGGCTTGGGGATAAGGTCGACTTCCTACCTTTAGAGGAAATTCGGGTGGATGAAAACAAGAGACTTATAGAAGAACCGGAGGAGATTTTGGATAGAAAGGTTAAAAAGCTAAGGAAGAAGATGATTGACTTGGTTCTTGTCAAGTGGAAGCATTCGTTGGGAGCAAATCTCACGTGGGAAACGGAAGATGAAATGCGGAAGAGGTATCCACATCTTTTTGGAGAAGCCGAGATTCCGAGGACGGAATCTTCTTAAGGGGAAGGTAATTGTAACATCCTCTATCTAGGGTAAATAGTTTATTGAATAAAAATAATGAATTTGATAATTATAATAATCATCTAAAAGTAAAATTTGTTAAAATGTGAAGTTGAGGAAGTAACTAGTCTAAAATGACTTAATAAGGGTATAAATGGAAATTCCTCATATGGAGTTCAAAAATAAGGACTTAGATTGTAATAAATATTTTAGATGTGTTGGGGAAGGACTTCTAGTGCAATTATGACATAATCTAAAATCTGGAGGGATTAAGTTGCAAAAACTGAAAAAGGTGGGAATTTAAGTTTGGGAAAAAAACCCATTTCTCTTATAGATCGAGAATTGAGAGAGAGAAGGTGGGAAGAGGGCGAATTTCAGGAGATTCAAGTGGAGAGGATTGTTTTTAACAAGATCTAAGTGGTTTACATCAACCAATTGAAGATTTGAGGTAAGAAATCTAATATCTATGATAAAAACCCACCATCTTGGGTAGATCAAGTTCAAATTCGGGTTTCATAGTTGGGGGAGATGAACTCTATGATCCCAAAGGTGTAGCATATGAAATCTTATGATTATCTCTTTTCAATGCAATGATTTCATGCTTGGAGAATCATTTGAATGTTGGTTGATACTCATAAACCCTAATTTTTGGGGAAAAACCCATCAATGGGTGAAATCATAATGATTTGATCAACTTGCATCTTAAATGTGTTCTATGAAGAGCTTAAGTGTTCCTAGTGACTTCAATCCAATGGAAGAAGGAACCTCATGAATCATTGATCAATTGTTTGATTGGAATTGGACATTCCTTGATCTAAGCTTGTGAAGCAAATTGGGATTAGAACATGGATTTGATTCAATGAAGATGTTATTGGATGATTTGTTTGGACCAAATGATGGGTAATTTAGATAGAAATAATGTCCTTTTGATATCTAGAAGTTTGGGGTAGTATTAGACCTTGAATTGGACCAAAATGAGGTGAAAATGACCAAAATCGGAGCTGGAACTGGGTAAAGCACGACCCGTGCTGAAGGAGCACGACCCGTGCTGTTTGAACCCGTGATTTACACGACCCGTGTAATATATTACACGACCCGTGTAATTCGCTGACCAGTTTTGGGTACTTTTTGAGTTTGGGCTCCACGGTTTGGGCTTTGGGTTCTAAGACTTGAACTCATTTCTAGACAATGTTTAACTAAGATTTTACTCTTAATTAGTGAAGTTTAACTAGCCTAGAGCTATTTGTAATGTCGAATATTATTTCTTGTAGGAGAGGAGTAATCGAAGTAAAGCAAAGAGTAACATACTACTTTGGGACGTAAGAGAGGTGAGTTACCGGGAGTACACATCCCCCTTTTAACTTGATGTTTTATTACAACTATCATGCATACTTCTATGTGTTAAATGTTGCATAAACCTTATGTGTGCATAACATCAAAATGAGTCTTTTCAATGTAAATCTTATAAATTATACAAAGAGGTTTTGAGAAACATTTGGACATCCTATTTGTGCATTACATTACATGTAGGATGGGGTTTGACCGTGAGATGCCTTGATGATGAGTTTGACCCTTCTCTAAAACAAAGAGGGTGAGGAGTTTATATGAGTTTGACCCTTCCCTAAAACAAAGAGGGTGAGTAGTAGTTCCCGACATTAGGGAATTTGCATGAGGGAGTTGCTACCCCTCATGAGGCTAGTGTAATGGCCACTAGTCTTAGTTTCAACCCATACGGGAATCAAGTATTATGCTCCGTGCGTTTGCTTGTGAACTTAGGTGGGTGCCATTGAGGTGAGATGGACTTTATAAGATGGACATGGGTGGGGATAGTTGCATTGCATATGCATATCATGACTTTCTATTTTGAGAAAACCTTACGAAGTTTTATCTTAAATCTGTATAAGTGTAAGAGATGTTTTTGGAGGTTGTCTCGGGTGTTAAGGTTATCCTTTCCACTCTTAATGAGATAGCCTCGGGTAACTCACTAGGCAATTCCATTGCCTACCTGTTTTGATGTGTACTCAGGTTAAGGCTAGGAGATTAAGGCGAGGCGGGAATTCTAGAAGACCACAGGATGTGTGGCCATTTAAACCTTGTTTTTGTACTTGAATTATGATACCTCCTCGCTATACATTATTAAACAACTTTTGATGTTTTTGGGACCAAATTTCCGCGATGATGAAACTTCTTTTGAATGAATGAAGTTATATTTGAAAGTAAATGTTTAAAATTATTAAACCCTAGCGAGGGGTGTCACACAAAATTACTAAAGAGGGTTTCTGGATTGCATACCTTATTGTAACAATTAATCCTTTTCTCGTTGATCTCTCGGAAGCAAGCACCACAAGTGTCGTGCCTCTAACGGTTCACACCCAAAATTCCAAGCTAAGGTTAATTATCTTAAATTATTATTAAGAAAAGCTCGATATAAAACCTTAGAGAAGGATTATGGATTCTGCTTGAGAGAGAAGAGAAATTCCAAAGAACTGTCTACAGGAATGGGGCAGAGAATAATGTGACAGGGGATGTGTATTTATAGCTTCAAGGGTGATAAATGATAAACCTTATTTGAAATTAAAACAAGATAAAGCTCTTATCTTCGAACCCCTTTTGGTTGTACACGATGCGTGCGTCGCAGCATACCTTGCCCGCGTTGCGCATGTTACTTTGTCCAGAAGGTTCCATTGTTGAACTATTGAACAATTACAATCTAGCCCATATACATTTAATTAATCCCAAATTAATTCCAATTAATTATAATTAATTCTAAACAAGTTTCCAATTAATTTATCATCACATAATTAACAACCTATCTCTCTCTCTCTCTCTCTCTCTTACTATTAACCTTTATACCATTTGGACTACTGATGGCAACCCAAAAGGTCTGTGCTGCTATCAATTCAAGTACTTGTATAAATTATAGTTATACCTTAGACACCTTAATATAACAGTCTCCCACTTGGATAAGTCTATAACTATAACACCCAGTACAGCTTCTAAATTAACCAGCAAATTGTAGCTTCCAAAAGTCGCTGCTGAACTCTGACCCAGTCAGTTACGTGTCCTAAGATAAGTGATCATATGATCCTCCATTCTACTGGATATCATCCGGACTTGAGACATGAATTAGAATCAATCTCAGTCTAATACTATGTTTCTCGATTTCTGATTTGTGATGATATATGACTTCTAATTGAACACATCAATTCGTCCTGGCTGGCCAGCACTGTAAGTCAACACCAAATCGCGCACAGATATCGCTTTTCCTGTTAGGGCAAAATGATTGAATAAACTTCGACTCATATGCTTGTATCCTTTACTTATCAAATCGCGCACAACAATACGTTTTATGACATCGAGTTACTGATGCGTTTATGCATTATCAATGTACAACCGACTTGTAAATTTCAACTCATATGTCTCCGTTTCAAGACCAAAAGATATTATCGTCTCAGAATTACTCGTGATAGAATCCATGAAGTAATTCTCTGAGTGTGGGTTGGTCTAATACTCAAATTTCCATTTCTAAGTACTCATGAACATTACAGAAACTCTATTGCTATGTCTAACTCCTTAGACATTCTACAATTCAATTCATGACAGTCTTAATTCACTACTTACTTCCGGAAGTATGAGCGACTGTGAACTTTTGAATAATCAAATTATTCGGGAAGTAAAACATGCAAAAGCGAAACATAAAGATCTGACAGGCAGCTACTCCTGCTTATTACCAAGTCTCCACCAGGTAATCACCAAGTCGGATCTAACATAATATTGTTATGTGTTTCTTGGATTCTTTTAAACTTTCAATTAAGGTTTTATATGTCTCCATGACTTTTCACTCTTTCTATGTATCAAAAATGTCCTACATCGATACACGTTATCGCAGATAATCCGATCGGATACTCTTCCGATGATATCTCAATATGTCATTCTGTTTTTCTCTCTCCCAACTCCATTTTGGAAATGGTGATGTGTACTGCGACATCTCATGGTTCTCAGGGTCTCTAGTCCAGATGACTGCTCCCTAAGACTATTTCGAGATGTTATGATGTGCCGATGAACCACACGCACTCCATCAGAATACCAACGAAACTCTTTAACAATGAATTCCTTTAGTACCACATTCTGATTTTAATAATTACAGATTTGATACTCCTTTCAAAATATTATTACATTCACCCCAATCATTTCTCGATGATTTCTCACGTGCGTTCAACCAATCCGTCTAGTATTCTCAGCCAGGTTTTATCCTAATCCAACTTACTATGCTCTAAGCATCAAGTCATCAGGATAAGTTCATGACACCCATGATCGATCCAATTTGCAGAAGCTCATGGAATCTGATCTGTTCCATTCTGAATCTTTTCAGAACCTATGGATTACTTATTATCCTTGTGTCATGACTTCCAAAACCTATTTCCTTCTGAAGTCTATTTCTTTTATGCATCTTGAGTCTTATCAAGATAATACTTATAATGGCTAGGTCTATGCTGACGATTTCATCTATTTGATAGATGTTTGTAACTACGTTAATATCTTGTATCTCTTTTAGATCATGCCAGGTCATTACACTTTGTAATGTTGAGAAACTCCTTTCTTGAAGTCATGCATCTTGAATCTTATCAAGATCATACTTACATTCGCAGGATCTACACTGATGATGCCATCTATCTGATAGATGCTTATGACCAACTGAGTATGTTGTATCTGTTCTAGACTTTTCCACAGCGAATCATCTCTGAATGCTAACTCATCACACTTTGCAATGATAAGAGACATTTCCTAGAAATGGTATGTAACTGACATACATTGATAGACAGATCACAACGACACTCCCACTGGCTTTGACACGGTTATAGGGCTCTTTTGGACTATCACAAAATCCAAACCATTTGGCATATTTTGAGATTCCAAAATCCAAACCTTCTGACATAATCACAAGATTCTTTCAGGCTATTCACAAAATCCAAACATTTGGCACATTTTGAGAATTCGAATATCTTTCCTTGCGAGGTCCCCGTAAGATGAATCTCGTGGTCATGTACCTTTCTGTTTGGATATATCGGCATGTTTTAAACCCCTTCTATTGTGTCTACACACAACCTTTGTGTTTTCCATTTAAGGAAAGCGGTTCAGATCATCCAATATTGCTATTGTTGGATTAGGTGTCTAAGCCATGACTTTATATTTATATTTATCTTGTTAATTGTAGCAAAGTCCATTTGGGTTGCCCTCATAGCTGGAGGTTAGGATAGAGTTCAGTAGAATAAAAGGTTGATTTATTAATTGTTTAATAAATCAATAGAATTAATTAAATGGTTTATTAATATATTTAAGTGTTAATATATTAATTAGAAACTATAATAATTAATTGAGATTTAATCTAGAATTAATTGGATTTAATTTAGTGATTAAATTAATTAATTAAAGTGCAGGGACTGACTTGTATTTATTCAATAGTTGAATAACTGGCAAGAAATAAGCCAGGGGCCAAAATGGCGCCACCCTGGAGGCTTCTCCTAGGGTTGGCGAAAACCCTAATAGGGTTTAAGGAAGCCTGGTCCAAGTGGCCAACAGGCTTGCCCGCCTTGGAGGCTCCTTAGGGTTTCATGTGTAACCCTTGGAGGCTATAAAAGGAACCCTCTGGCACCCTTATTCTCTGCGCCATTTTCACTGTGATTACTCTGCTGGACTCTCTTCTCCATTGCTTGGGTGTGACACCATTTAAGGTAGGACATTTGTGCTGCTAGCTTCAAGGATCATAAGATCAAAAGGTTGGTTTTCTCAGTTTTGATCTTTAGAAATAGTTGTTTCCTTTAGGCTTTAGTTTATTATCTTCATAGAATAAAACATAGATCTTTCTAGGGTTGCATGTGAACCATAAGAGATTATTTGTTCATTGTTTGCTAGAAAACCCTTCAGTGGTATCAGAGCTTAGGCTTGTTTTCTTATGAATTGATATAAACTGCTTGAATGATTCTTATCTTGAGTGTTTTTGCAAAAAACCCTCTTGGAATGGCCTAAATTTCGTTGCCAAGGCTAGGGTTTCCTAACCCTAGCCGCCAAGCCCCATGGTCCCCTTTATTTGCTTGCCTTTTAAGTAGGTTGTTATTTTTGGTAACTGTATCTAATAAATAACTGGAACCCTTATTTGTTGGCTTGGGTTTTTTGAACCATAGGGGCCCTAGGTAGAAAATTAATTTGATTAATTTATAAAATCTATCTTAAGATTTAATTAGTTTAATTAATTGTTAATTAAAAGATCAATTAAATTAGCTTAAAGAATTAATTTAAATTTTCAAAAAATTGTTTAAAATTTACGAAAATTATGATTAAATTAATTCTAAAATATTTTAATAAGATTAAAATATATCTTATATATTTATGATTAAAAGTTAATATTTATATATAAGAAAACTGGTTAGTCTTACCGCAAGTTGGCCTCATTCACAAAACTGTCCTATAAATAGGGTATAAGGCGACTGCCTATAAAATAGCAGTCTATTGGGTATCCACTCTTACCCACCGCTCTCCTGGTCAGTCGAGTGTTGTTAGCCGAACGGGTTTGATAGAACCGCTAAGCCTCTTAAAAGTATAATGCTATAATTGAAAGTACTAGAACTTTGAACAAAACCCAATCTAGTTACTTTAGGTTAAAAATGTGAATTAGTGCTAATCCATGGAATTGCACATTGCACTTTGTGGAACGTTGGTGGAGCGTGTGTGGTTTACCGGCACGCCAACTGGGGTCCGCAAAGAGTCGCAACGGGTTTCTCGATTTTGTCATTGTTAACGGAGCGCGTGTGGTTAACCGGCGTGTTAATTAGAGATGGCAATTGACTTCGAGAGTACCGAGCGAATTTGCATGGTTATTCACACCCGGTTTGTGATCCTCGGCATCCCAGTCACAAACAGTAGGGCACATCCAAGACTAAACATGCCATTGAATAGTTCAATATGTCTCAACAGATCTAGGAGTTTCATAAGATGAAATTGATAAGTGTATTATCTACCTTAATGACCATTATGTTGTGATTACGACATCCCTCTTCACATCATAGTTGAGGTATTTTGGGTCCTAGCCTTAATAAATAATATATTGGGTAATTATTTAAAAGGATTAATTAAACTAATAAATTATGTTTATTGTAGATGTCTGAATCAAGTGTCTATTATCCTCCCTCTCCTCCCTCACCCATTTCTGAGAGCATCAGAAAGCTCCTGCTAAATATGGAAAGGCTGACTGGCCTTAACTGTAAGGAATGGCTTCGCAATTGGAGACGGGTTCTCGTCATTGCTGGCAAGCTTCATCTCATCGAGTATCCGATGCCGGTTCCATCGGAACAAGTTATCATAAAGAGTTCTTATGATAAGAAAAACTTCTTAGTTGATGAATCCGAAGAGATTCGTGACCTCATGTTATTGACCATTGACCCCGAGTTCTGCAAGGCTTTTGAATCCTTGGGGCCATATGAGTTAATGCAATCGGTTGAGGAAAAGTTCCAAAAACCGGTTGAAGAGGAACGAGCTAGGATCTTCAAAAGACTTGCAGAGTGTAAGTTAAAAGAAGGAAGTAGCATCGATTCACATGTTCTTCAGATTGAAGCATACATAGGCGAATTGTATAAACTTGGTTATTCCATGAGTCAGGAGTCGAGTGTTAACACTCTACTTGCTTCACTCACCAGTAAGTACGATCTGTTCATTCAGACGTATAGAAAGGAAGACCATTAAAGGACCTTAATGAAAATGCATCCACTGTTGACTTTATACGAGTCACTCTTGTACAGGCATAGCTCCAATGGTTCAGCTACTTCTGGATTAAGTCCAGTGAAAAGACGCAGCAAGAAACTATCCAGATCGTCTGGACAAGTCTTAAACTGGGAATCCACATAATCGGATACAGTCGCGGAAAGATTGGAAGACGCTCCAAGGTAAAAAATTTTGAAAGCTCAGGTATAACTAAAAACCTCAAAACTCCTGTTCCATAATTCCTTGATGCATAATGTGATAGTCATATTTTGGTTTGCATGCAGGGAATCAGTAAGGTATGGGACTCTGGCGCATAGGAGCACATTTGGATTGGATTTCCAGCTCATACAGTTTTGAAGTTTAGCTAGATATTAAATCATGTTATTAGCTTATTAGATGCATTTGACATTGTCTATCATATAATACATTGTTCAAGGATTTTGTTTTAATAAAATTGTCAATTTTCCTTTAATATATGTTGTTTGAATTATCCTTGAAATGTTGTATGAATGTGTCGAATGCATGATTAGTAATAACTTGAATGTTGAATGCATCCAAAGTGTTTGGATTTTAGGAATTGTGTCCCTTATGATTGTTAAGATAAATGTTATAAGAATCAATTCAACCAAAGGTCTAGTTGGACAGGACTTTGGAATCATTTGACTTAGAGTCACATGATGAATTGAGTTTTTAATGTGTAAAGAAATGAATCAACCAAAGATCCAGTTCGACAGGACTTTGGAATCATTTGACTTAGAGTCAGATGATGATTAAGTTCTTTATAAAGCACAAAAGGCAATAAATGAATCACCCAAAGATCCAGAGGATAGGACTTTGGAATCAGTTAACTTAGAGTCAACTGAAGATTGCAAGTGTTGAACAGTATTAACAAAGTCATAAGCTTACATAGAGATGTAAAAGACATTGAGATTAGGAGCAACGGACACATTAGTTGCTGTGTATTGCTCTAATATTCAAATAGAACACAATTGTTTGTACTTCGCAATATTTGTCATTCGGTATGACGAATATGGCTTCGCTTATCAGAATAAGCGATTGGATTGAAACCTTAAACAGTTCAAGGACTTCAAAGGAAGTACAAGATCCACAGAACCTGAGTGACAACATAAACTGGGAAAATGTTTCATAGTTATTCTCTTCCAAGAACATTAATAGTTATAATGTGTCTTAGGGAAGATGATGGAGCATTGGTCGAAACAGTTCGATCCTCGATGTATGAGATACATTGCCAATTAGTTTCCAATAAATTGAATACTAAACCAGTCAGACCATATAAACCATATTCCAACCACATCCTTCGACTAAGTAGGTTTTGTAGACACTATCTGAAATGTAAAGCTGGGATTGTCCCACTTGTACATTATAAGTCCAGGGTCTTGTAGTGTTCGTCCGAACCTCATGACTAGCCTGAACTTGATCAGAAATGTCATTTCACTGGCTATCCCACTGTACCTGAAAAGAAAGAGCTCTTTTAGAAATAACTCTTGAATAAAGGAAACAGTGGGAGTTGGGACAGTCCTGAATGAGTTCAGGATTATCCAAGTGAAAGAACCTTTAGTCACCACTAGGCTTAGAGTAGAAATCAGATTTCTGTTTTAATACTGACATAATCTTCTCTTGACCAGTAGTATTGATCACCGTCATAAGTAGTTATGATCGGGGTGACATACCGAATAGTGTAAAAACACTATAGTTGGTACGGATTTACAATCCGACTACTTGGTAGCATTGGTGAGCCTGGTAGCTGCCAATTAAGAGAACCTTAGGACGAGATACAGTCTATGTGGCATTTTGATTGATTTTTACACCTGGTCTAAAAACCAGTGGGAGTAATTGAATCATCAAAAGAAAGCAGCATGGACAGAAACGTACCTTCAGAACATCTGGTTGAGTGAGATGATACCCAGAGTCAAGTAATTGATTCCGGGAGAAGCACTCTCAATAAAAGATGAAATCCGAAAGGATACTGCATGGCACATTGTAAGTCGTTAGTGGAGCGCGTGTGGATCACCGACACACTAATAGGGACTCACAAAGAGTATGCCATTACAAAGGTACATAGGCTCGGGATTACCCCATGGGTATCTCGCAAGAAAGGATATTCAGATTCTCAAAATATGCCAAAGGATTGGATTTTGAGGAAGGGCTGAAAGATTTCCATTAAGATGTCAAAAGGTTTGGATTCTCAAAATGTGCCATAAGCTCTGGATTTTGTGAATAGTCCATAACCGTGTCAAAGCCAGTGGGAGTGTTGCTGTTATCTACTATCTCCGTATGAGAGTTACATATTGTTTCTAGGAAACGTCTCTTTTCATTACAAAGTGTAATGACTTGGTGTTAAGAGACGGATCGCTATGAAAGAGTTAATAGATATACGGCATACTCAGGTGGTTGTAAACATCTATGAGATAGATTGAAACTCTGCCAAAATGATCTTGATGAGACTCAAGATGCATAGCTCAGGAAAAGAGTTTCCTGTCATTGCAAAGTGTAATGATTTGGCATATAAAGAAGGTGCAGCATAGTCACATAATCCATAGACATCTATCAGATAGATGTTGTCATCAGTATAGACCTGGCCATAGTAAGCATGATCTTGATAAGATTCAAGATGCATGGAAAAGAGTCTCCGAAAGGAAATGGTTATTGAAAGTCGTGACACAAGGATTGCAACTAATCCTATGATTCCAAAAGAGTTTGGAATAGGACTAGATCGAATCCAACAAGTTTCTTGGATCGATCAGAAGTGTCATGAACATGTCATGATGACTTAATGCTTAGAGCATAGTGAGTCAGATTCAGGATATGACCTGGCTGGGAATACTTAATGGATTTTTGTACATACGTGAGAAATCATTGGAAAAATGATTAGGGTGAATGTTAATAGTAATTTGAAAAGAGTTTCAAACAGTAAAAGGACTTAATGGTTAAAGAGTTTCGTAGGTATTCCGATGGAGCGCGTGTGGGTCACCGGCACATTGTAACACCTCGAAATAGTCTTAGGGTGCAGTCATGTAGACTAAGGATCCCGAGAACCATGGAAAGTCACAGTACATAGAATGGAGTTGTTAGTGAGAATAACAGTATGACCAAAATTGAGATATCATCGGAAGAATGTCCGATTGGATAAAGTGTATCAATGTATGATATTTGGATACATAGAAAGAGTGAAAGGTCATATAGACATAGATACATAACATGAATTAAAAAGTTTACAAGGAATCTAGAAACCGATAATAGTTTTATGTAAAATCCGACTTGGTGATTACCTCGTGGAGACTTGGTAATTAGGCAATAGTAGCCACCAGTCAGATTTTATGTTTCAATTTTGCATGTTTCACTTCCCGAATAATTTGATTATTCAAAATTCCACAGTCACTCATACTTCTCGGGAGTAAGTATGAACGAAGACTGTCATGAATTGGTTTGTAGATTGTCTAAGGAGTTAGACATTGCAGTAAGACTGCTACAACGTTCATGAGTACTTAGAAATAGAGCTTTGAGTACTGGATAAACCCGCACTCAATAGATTGCTTCATGGATTACATCACGAGCAATGTTGAGATGATAATATCGTATGATCTTGAAGCAGAGACATATGAGTTGAAATTTACAAGTCGGTTGTGCATTGATAATACGTAAACGCATCGGTAACTCGATGTTATAAAACGCATTGTTGTGTACGATTTTGATAAGTAAAAGACACAAGCATATGAGTCAAAGCTTATTCGTTCCTTGACCCTGATGGGAAACAGATATCTGTAGGCCGCTCGATGATTTTGAAGTTGACTAAAGTGCTGGCCAGCCTGGACTAAATTGATGCGTTCAATTAGAAGTCCGAAAGTCATAAGCAGAATCGAAAATCGGGAAATAGAGTATCGGACAAATATTGATCTCAATCCATGTCTCGTGTCTGAAAATATCTTGTTGGACGAAGGATCATATGATCACTTATCTATGGACAGAACTGACTGGGTTAGAGTTCGGCAGCAGTTTTTTGGAAGCTGCAGGTTGTTAATTAATCAGAAGATAAATTAAAGTCATTGACTTATCAAAGTGGGAGACTGTTGTATTAGGTGTCTAAGCCATGACTTTATATTTATATTTATCTTGTTAATTGTAGCAAAGTCCATTTGGGTTGCTCTCATAGCTGGAGGTTAGGATAGAGTTCAGTAGAGTAAAAGGTTGATTTATTAATTGTTTAATAAATCAATAGAATTAATTAAATGGTTTATTAATATATTTAAGTGTTAATATATTAATTAGAAACTATAATAATTAATTGAGATTTAATCTAGAATTAATTGGATTTAATTTAGTGATTAAATTAATTAATTAAAATGCAGGGACTGACTTGTATTTATTCAATAGTTGAAAAACTGGCAAGAGATAAGCCAGGGGCCAAAATGGCGCCACCCTGGAGGCTTCTCCTAGGGTTGGCGAAAACCCTAATAGGGTTTAAGGAAGCCTGGTCCAAGTGGCCAACAGGCTTGCCCGCCTTGGAGGCTCCTTAGGGTTTTAGGTGTAACCCTTGGAGGCTATAAAAGGAACCCTCTGGCACCCTTATTCTCTGCACCATTTTCACTGTGATTACTCTGCTGGACTCTCTTCTCCATTGCTTGGGTGTGACACCATTTGAGGCAGGACATTTGTGCTGCTAGCTTCAAGGATCATAAGATCAAAAGGTTGGTTTTCTCAGTTTTGATCTTTAGAAATAATTGTTTCCTTTAGGCTTTAGTTTATTATCTTCATAGAATAAAACATAGATCTTTCTAGGGTTGCATGTTAACCATAAGAGATTATTTGTTCATTGTTTGCTAGAAAACCCTTCAGCTATGACTCACGAACTGTAGTTACAGCAGATTATATCCGTTCAGATTTATTTCAGTTCTATTGAGAGCATTTCTCTCGAATGCAATCTTATGACTCTAAGTATCGCTTCACTCAACCATTCTTGCTCAGAATGCAGGTACATTTCTATCTATGTTGCTTTCTTTTGATGATTCAATTGCTCCCACTGGTTTTTAGGCCAGGTGTAACATCAGTCAAATTGTCACATAGATTCGCTCTTGCCCTTAGGTTATGTTATTTGGTAGCAACTGAGCTCACCAATGCTTTCAAGTAGTAGGATTGCTTATCCGTACCAATATTAGTGTTTTACCACTAATCGGTATGTCACTCAGATCATAACACCTTATGACCATGACCAATACTATTGGTTTGCGAAGAGAAGGGTATGTCAGGTTTAACAGGAATCCGATCCCTGGTCAAGTCCCAGTAATGACAGAGGTTCTTTCACTTGTCTAATCCTTGAACTCTTCAGGATTACTATTGCTCCCACTGTTTCCTTAGAATGTGAATCCTTTCTAAAAAGAATTCTTCTTTCATAAGTACTTGCAGGATGGCTAATGAAATGACACTGCTGATTAGGTTCAGGCCAGTCATGAGGTTTGGACGAATGCCACATAATCCTGGACTGTCTATGTACAACTGGTAAGAACCCTGCTTTACATTTCAGACGGTGTCTGCACAACCTTCTTAGTCTTAGATGTGGTCGGAATATGTTTTTATGCTTTGACTGGTTGAATATTTACCTTATCGAAAACTAATGGGAAGTGTATCTAATACATCGAGGATCGAACTGCTTCCACCAATGCTTGATCTTCTTCCTTAAGATACATTATAACCATTAATGTTCTTGGAAGATGATGAACTGTGAAACATTTTCTCAGTTTATGTTTTTCACTCAGACTATGTTGATCTTTATACTTCCTTTGAAATCCTTGAACAGTTCAAGGTTTCAGTCAAACACATATTCTAATAAGCGAAGTCATGTTTGTCATACTGATTGGCAAATATTATGAAGTATAACTAATTATGTTTTATTTGTAGATTCGAGCAATTCACTAATGTGTCAATTGCTCATACTCTTAACATCTTTTACATCTCCATGTAAATTTATGACTTTGTTAATTTGTTCAAGATATGCATTCTTCGTTTGACTCTAAGTCAACCGATTCCAAAATCCTATCCATTGGATCTTTGGGTGATACATCTCTTGCAACAATTAAATTTATTAAGAACTCTATTCATCATGTGACTCCAAGTCAAATGATACCAAAGTCCTGTCCACTTAGACCTTTGGTTGAAGCGATTCTTATTAAAATTTAACTTTAACAATCATAACAACACAATTCAGGAATCCAATACACTTTGGATGCATCAACATTCACTATTTATGATATTAACACATTCATACAACATTTCAAGTATAACTTAAACAACCATGTATTAAAAGAAAAACAACATTATATTAAATCAAAATATCCTCGAACAACGTACTATATGATATCAATGTTATACGCATCTAATAAGCTAATCAAAATATCTAACTAAAATTCAAAACTGCATGAGCTCGAGATTCAATCCGAATGTGCTCCTATGCGTCAATGTCCTGTACTCTACTGAGTCCCTGCATACAAAGCATATGCGACTATCACATCATATATCAAGGAATTATAGATCAGGAGTTTTGAGTTTTAGATATATCTGGGTTGCCAAAAGATTCGACTTTAGAGCATCTTCCAATCTTTCTGTGACTGTATCCCACATTGTGGATTCCCAGTTTGAGACATCTCAGAACCGGTCTGACAGATGACCTGGACCGTTTCCTTGTGTGTTTCATTACCGGACTCAATCACGAAGTAGCAAAATCAGTGGAACTATGTTTCTGTATGAACTACTCGTACAAAGTCAACATTGAACGCATTTCCATGATAGTCTTGTCCTGGTTTCCCTTCCGGTACATCTGGATGAACAGATCATACTAGCTAGTCAGTGAGTCGAGTAACATGTTGGTGCTCAACTTTCGATTAATAAGGTGACCAAGTTTATACAGTTCGCCTATATATCCCTAAATCTTGAGAACATCCGGACTGACGCTACTTCCTTCTTCTAGCTTTCACACTTCAAGCTCCTTGAAGATCCTAGTTCGTTCCTTTTCAATCGATTCTCAGAA
Source organism: Cichorium intybus (assembly GCA_023525715.1). Lineage (NCBI taxonomy): Eukaryota > Viridiplantae > Streptophyta > Magnoliopsida > Asterales > Asteraceae > Cichorium > Cichorium intybus. Next base: position 31,793,866 of record CM042010.1, on the reverse strand, counting down.
CCTTTCCTCAACCAGTCGTTCTAACTCATATGGCCCCAGGAATTCGAAATCCATGCGGAACTCGGGGTCAATGATCAATTAGCATGAGGTTATGAACTTCTTTAGATTCATCAAGAAGTTATGTTCATCACAAATCTGCTGTGTGATGCCATGCTTCGTTGGAATGGAGAGTGGATACTCAATCAGAATGTGCCGGTTAACCACACACGCTCCATCAACAATGATAATTCATGAGATACCCATTACCACTCTTTATGAGCCCCTATTAGTGTGCCGGTAAACCACATACGCTCCACTAATGTCTCAAAAAGTGTAATGTGTAATTTCATGGATTAGCATATCTTTCATATTTTTCCTAAAGTAACTAAATTTGGGGTTTTATTAAATGTTCTAGTACTTTGTCTAATAGCATTATACTCTTAATAAGATTAGGTTCGTCCTATCAAATCCGTTCCGCTAACGACACTCTACTAATCAAGGAAGCGGTGGGTGAGAGTGGACACTCATTCAACCGCCATTTTATAGGCTGTTTCATTATACCCCCCTCTTATAGATCAGCTTCGTGAATGAGGCATACTAGCGATTTGACTGACTGATTCCTATACATATAAATATTAACTTTAGTTATTAATATATATAAGATGTATTTTAAAATTTTAAAATACTAGGTTTAAATTTCGAGCATTTAAATGATTTAATATAAATCTTCTTAACAGTTAATTAAATAATTAAATCAAATAAGGATTAACTAATTAAATTAATCAAATAATTTAATCATAATCCTAACCCTCTAATTTTCGAAAATCAAGGTAAAAGGATTTATCTATTTATTAATTAATCATAATTACAAAAACAAAAAATCCTAGAACCTTACAGATTATCAAAAACATGGAGGAGGCTAGGGTATCAAAACCTAGCCCAAGTCGAAATTTATGGCTCTTAGGGTTTAATCTCAATAAACCCTTATAGATCAAGTTCTCTAATTATAGTAATTCAATAGAAAACAAAACTGGCGCTCTAATACTACTGATGGGAAATAGGGACAACTATAAACTTAACTCTTAAGTTCACATGCAACCTATAAGGATCTATGTTTTCTCTATTGAAAATATAAATAAGAAAATCTTTAGGAAACCCTAGGTATAATCAAAATTACTAAATAGGGTTTCTGGATTACATACATTATTTTTATTATAGCAAATAACAATTAATCCTTGTCTCGTTGATCTCTCGGAAGCAAGCACCACAAGTGTCGTGCCTCTAACGGTTCACACCCAAAAGTCTAAGCAAAGGTTAATTATCTTAAATTATTATTAAAAAAAGCTTGCTATAAATCCTTATAGAAGGATTATAGATTCCGCTTGAGGGAGAAGAGAAATTTCAGAGAACTGTCTACAGGAATGGGGCAGAGAATAATGTGACAGGGGATGCGTATTTATAGCTTCAAGGGTGATAAAGGATAAACCTTATTTAAATTCAAAACAATATAAAGCTCTTATCTTCGAACCCCTTTTGGTTGTACGTGATGCGCGCGTCGCGGCATACCCTGCCCGCGTCGTGCGTGTTACTTCGTCCAGAAGGTTCCATTGTTCAACTATTGAACAATTACAATCTAGCCCCTGCACATTTAATTAATCCCAAATTAATTCCAACTAATTCTGATTAATTCTAAATAAGTTTCTAATTAATTTATCATCACATAATTAACAAACTATCTTTCTCTCTCTCTCTCTTACTATTAACCTTTATACCATTTGGACTACTGATGGCAACCCAAAAGGACTGTGATGCTATCAATTCAAGTACTTGTATCAATGATAGTTATGATTTAGACACCTTAATCTAACAATCCTAACCTTACCTTACCTTTCAAGACTCAAGATATCACTTTATAGAGATGAAGAAAATGAATACTTTCATGCAAATAACGATGTGCGATGAGGGTTACTATAGAAATAAAAGAAGAGTTGTAGAAATAAAAATCTCACAAAACGCTCTATGTGAGAATCGAACTCACGACCTCAAGATAAGCAATACGCAGCCTTACCACTCCATCTAAATGGATGCTTGTGATCCTTTTACTGAAATATATTTATAATGTATCCTAATACATATATTTTTTAAACATCTAACACAATCCGTTCGGTTCGGTTTTTTCGGTTTTATCATTTTCAAAAGCATAAACCAAACCAAAATTTTCGGTTTTTAAAAAACTCAAACCCAAACCATCGGTTTCTCTATTGGTTTCCGTTTTTGGTTTTGTTTTGCTCACCCCCTCCGCCATCATTCTTCCGTCGCAAGAACAAATCGAAAGAGTAACAACTTAGAAGCCTAAGCACACAGTTGACCCAACTAGTACTTAATCTCGAGCATACAGTCATATAACGCAAAAGACGCCTAGCTTGAACACCTGTTCATGGTAAATTACGGCTACTTACGCATGTAACATCACCCATACTATAATGAGAAGACTCACCTGATCTGTCAAGCTAATAAGCACTTCACGCTCGCTTCATCGGATCTCGATGACATGAAACCCCTAATAAGGATAAACACAACTTAGTTAATCCCGGACCCAAAATAAGGTCAAGCCTTTAGATCGGCACCCCAAAACCTTCCAAGTTTGACCAAAAGTCAAATTAGTCAAAATTTAAAGATCAAAAGTCAAAGTCAACAGTCAACAATCAAAGGTGAACGTCACACTTAGCGCCACTATCCCATAATGATAATGTCGCTAAGGTCATCTCTAATTACGGGCTTCATCCCAAGGTAGTGTTGCTATCTCTGATGGTTAGTGACGTTAACCTCGTAAATCCTGACTTTATTGATAAGCTCTTAATAGTTAATATGTTAAGACAGAGGTCAAGCCTTTCCAGAACTCACCCAAAACGACTATGTAGTCATAAAAATGCAACCTTTATGGTCATGCATGTCCAATACATGTCCTAATCCTTAAACCTAGGTCCAAGAGGATTGAAACATCCAAAATATCATGCAAAATCCTCAAGAGAGCTTATCTCACTCTCTAATTAGGCTAAAAAGCTCCAGAGATGGAACTAGGGGAATAAAGGTCTGGCCTTTTTAAGCAAAATTCAACGAAAAAGCAATCAAGGGACCAATCATCCATATAACACCACCATAACTACTAGAAAAAGATTGAAACCTAAAAATATGGAGATTTTCTAGCTTACCAAGGTATAGAGAGTGTAGATCTAGCTGAATCCAACTTGAAGAAGTGTTCCTTGCACCATCACACATCTTCTTCTTCCTCAAGCAACCTTCAAATATGAGTTATGCGGCTAAAATCACCAAAAGAGCCTAGGTTTCAAGAGAGAGACTTCTAGAGGCTGAAAAGGGTGAAATGGCAGCTCTCTAGGGTTTAGTGACCTTTAAATAGGGCCCAAGGCCCAAAATCTAGGGTTTTGTGCCTTTGGCGGCGGTTAGCATTGCTAACTGCAGACTTCCTGTGTACAACATAAATCAGGAGATAGTGGCGCTATCCTTCATTGATAGCTACTTTATCTCCGAATTTTTCCTTAAATCACTTTTCCTCGAGCCTGAGCTGGTCGTTATCAGGAAGCAGGTCTTACATATGTATAACTTGAGTTTGGGTCCATATTATACTATTGATATTGGGTTAAAACATCAAAGAACAAAGAGATTTGAGCTATTTAGCTTGGTGATAATCATGTAGCTAAAAAGAGATATGATCGACTTTTGGTAAAAGACTAAAATGGGATAATTCTAGTAAATTGTCAAAATTATTCAAGGTAAACAAATAAGAATATTTAGATATGTAATATGACACAAATGAGCTTAGGAAATAGTTAATAACTCAAGAATATACACACAAGTGAATACCCAAGTTTGGACAAAATGCTAAAATTAGTAAAATGGTAACTAAGTTGCCATTTAAAACGTGAAAAATGAAAAGTTGAGAAAAGACCTCAAACTAGAATACTATGAGTCTATGATAGCTTGTAATGAGAATATGCATATTGTGATATCCGCCTAAAATGGATTCGGGTCAACCCAACCCAATTGGAAATTTAATAAACCCTACTCAAGATTACTTGACGCTAATAGGATCAAAACTCATACACTACGATATAAATTGACGTTAATAGCAATATAGCATAGTATAACGTTATAACTATAATCAAATTAAATTATGATACCATATTAAAATTAAATCAAAGTATGATGCTCTAATTAAATTAAAAGAATCAAACTTGAATGCTATAATTAAACTTCAAATCAAAGTAGATTGTTATAATCAAATAACAACCTATCTTTTATAAAACTCTATTTTTATAAACTCTACATTAAATTTTATAAAACTCTTATATTAATTAATATATTATATAAAAGATGCTTGTGTTAGTGGAAAATTATGAAGACCACCAAAAGCAAAAGGTTATTCCCATTGTCTCCCACTCACACCTCCCATCATCTTTCCTTTCATTTTTCTCCCAACACATTATTCTCATCACCACTCAAACCATATCTATTCTTCCTCTCACTCTCAATCTCGAAATTCCTCCTAGAAATCTTCATTTTTCAGCCAAGAACACTCCAATATACTCAAATCTCCATCCCTCTTGAAGCATTCATCAAGGTATGTTGTTAAAAGTTCCAAATTCATACATGAAACAAATTAAATCCACCAAACTATCTAAAACTCATTTTATGCATAAACCTGATTTTTCTCAAAATCCCATAAATAAAATAAGAAGTTCTGGAAATTTTCAGAAAATAACTTATTTTTATTGAATTAATATAATTATTGCAATATAATAAGGCAATAATTCACATAAAATACCTTTTTAGTCAATAAATTCTGGGAAAATTCTAGGATAACCCATACATTGAGTAAAGTGGATTTATGAAGTTTCATGCATTTATATTACTGTTTTATGCTTATTTTGTATTTTATTTTGTTGTAGATAAATAAATATAAACATATAGTTATGTATGTTAAAAACTAGATTTTATATTTTTCGCACGTTATTAACATTTTAAAGACTCCATGACAAAATTTACAGATTTTAGTAAGAATGTTTGTTTATTGTTCCTGATTTAATGCTTATTTAATGGTTTAAATTGATAATAAATAGCTACACATGTGCAAAAATTATAAAAGCTTATCAGAATATAATATATAACATGTTAATCATAAATAAAAAGTCTAATGAATTTCTCTTAATATTTTACTATTATTTATGATTTTATTGATTAGTTAATAATATAAGAAATACTTCCCATAGTCCAAAATATCCAAAATATTTTCCGTAGGCTCAATATAATGTTATAAAAACTATGGTTAATTTTCCAGAATTTTTGGGAATCATTTATTATTTATCCCGAATTTTGTTGTGGTTTAATTATTAAAATACTAAATAAATACTAAAGCAGTTAAGAAAAATATGAAAATTTTACAGTAATTGCTATTTTATGAAATAATGATTTTCTGATAATTTCATAATGTTTTATTGCTGTTTAGTATTTAAAACCATTTTCCTAAATATCTAAGCATGTAAAAATGCATTTTTAATGATTATTTCATATAAATAATTGTTTATAATATATAAAATCTGTAAATACTTATAATTTGACTAGTTATTATTTTAATAAGAAATTATTAAAATCTTGCCTAAAGTGAAAATATAAATTAATTAAGCAAAGTAATTAATTCAATTTAAAATTCATTTAACATATGAATACATTAATATTCAAAACAAAATTTGGATTATTGTTAATTCATCTAATATAAGAATATGTGTCTAATTATTTTTATTAATACTCTATTCCCGTTTAGTAGTTCCTAAACCAAAACTATTAATTATAATAGGTTCCACGTCGTTTTGACCCGAGCCGTCTATCGTACAACACGTGTATTCTGTTTGGACTAATATGAGTAATCTACCCCATATTTTATAATTTTTAATACTTTTGGGGTGTATCATGTGGTTCTAATATGTTCCAACTTCACTTTATTATTTTAACACAATTGAGACATTGTTGAGACATTTATACATGAATCATTATTTGTATAATTATTGTTTGTTTACGCTACATGTACTTGTAGTGCATTACCATTTTTAGTCTAATCTCCATGACTATGCCCGTATTCTTGAGGTACGTTATGGACAATAATAGCGCTATTGTGTTGACCACCCCGCCTTGGGACGCTAAGGTGATTGATTGCACGTGGTTGAGTGTGTATGATGATTAGATGCTCCATCCTATATATATACATATATATGTATATATAGGGTGAGGACTTATTGTTGTTGTTATCATTTGTTAATCAATTTTTGATTTATAAACCGTTATCTCAATAATACTTGCTTGTCGACTTCCAAAGAAAACAAGTTTCAAATTATAAATATTTCAAACTCACAATTTTCTTTAATAAAACTAGATTACTCACCAACTCTCGTAGTTGACCTGTTTTAACCCATGATGCAGATTTGAAGAATGAAGTTGATGAAAAGTAGGGTATACCTTAGAAACCCACAAGACTATTTAAATTTGATGTAATAAATGTTGTTTGTATTTGAATTTCTATTTGTATGTTGTGGATCTTGTTTGCCTACTTAGTACTTAATTGAATGTAATCATATTATAACATAGTTGTCATGAGACTTTGAACAATATATCACGCCTTGATCGATTCCGTCAAGGATCGGGGTGTGACACATATAAGTGAGAAATAACATAGTTTGGGTCAAGTAAAAAGTTGTTATTGTTAAGTCTAAAAATGACCAAAATAGTCACCGTCATTTAAAAAGTTATCGGTTTAACAAATACGAGCTCAAATAAGTGTGAAATGAAAGTATAATGACATTTATGTAATGTTGGATGAATTTGGCAACAAAATATTTGAAAAATATGATATATAAGATAGTTTTTATTTTTGAAACCTTTAACGACCAATTGCTAAAAATGGCATAAATAGTGAAAATAAAAGATGTTTCTAAATATAAGTATTGATGTGAGCATATGAAACATATTTTGACATATAAAAGACATTTTAAAGTACAAGAAACCACATTCGATAAAGTAGGAAGCCCAAGTAGATAAAAGTGCCAAAAGGGTATAAATGAAAATTGCTTAAAAACTCATACGAATCTTTATACATGTTTAAAACCGTATTAGGACATAGTTAAACGATATAACAAGGGGATAAGCACAAGTACGCAAGAAAAATGGTTAGGTTATAAAAAATGAGACCAAAGCTAAAAATGGCTAAAATTGCTATTAGGCATTTATGAAGCATATTTAACCATTGAAATGAAATTGTAATGATGTTAAAATTAGGGTGAGCAAAAATCGAACCAAAACCCAAAAACATAAATAAAAAAAAAAAACAAAAAATCGAACCGAAACCAAAACCAAAACCGAACCATTTTATTTTTGAAAAAACCGAAGTTTTGGGTTTGGGTTTGTGTATAAAACCGTCCCACAACAACCGAACCGACGGAATATATATATATATATATATATATATATATATATATATATATATATATATATATATATATATATATATATATATATATATATATATATATATATATATATATATATATATATATATATATATATATATATATATATATGTGTGTGTGTGTGTGTGTGTGTGATATTTTTTAAAATAGCTGGTAGCGGTTCCAAAAAAATTAGAGTTGGAACCGCTTCAAATGGTTTCAGTTACAAAAGCGGGTATTCTGTTCCATTGCTCAAGCGTATTATATAGCCCATATGTTCTTATATTGTGTGTTAGGCTGTCGGCCCATTTGGCCTTTGTATTTAATTTATATACCTGTGTTATTTAATTGATCTCAAGGAATGATGTGTATCTTCATTACTTAATGCGTGTTTTAATCACTATATTTGTGATCTTTACAATTAAATTGTTTCATATTCTAAAATAGTCTAACCTTAGGTATCATAACCGGCAAACCTCTGATAGTCGGTTACGCAGTTTACATGACCTTATAAAAGCCTAACATAATACCCGTCAAATGCATGAAAAACAGTATGTTATTATTTTGTACAACGAAATAATGTTATGTTTTGATCATATCTAAAATAATGTTTTGTAATTGACTGGCCACTAACAACCGGTTATCCAGCCTGCTTGACTTTAAAAGAAATAACATGACATTATTAAAATCGTTTTTAAGATTACATGAAAATTAGAGGTTAATTTCAAATACAATATATCACACAATATTCATTGATAGACCATTAACAACCAGCTATCGATAGGTCATTAACATCTGGTTATTGTATTTGAATGATATATCATCCAAATATATCATTCAAATACAATAATGTTATGTTTTGATCATATCTAAAATAATGTTTTGTAATCGACAGGCCATTAACAACCAAAATCCAGCCTTCTTGACTTTAAAAGAAATAACATGACATTATTACGATCAATTTTAAGCTTACATGAAAATTAAAGGTTAGTTTTAAATACAATATATCATCCAATAGTCATTGATATGATTTTTTTCGGGTTTAGAAATCTCATCCAAGGCATCTAAGGGTTGGTCAAGAGAAGAAGCCTGTTTCTACTTTGTAGAGTGTTGGGCTAGTGCCTAGTGGCTTGAAAATGGTTTATTTATTTGATGTTTATTAACTTTTAATATTTTAAAAAGTAATGCAAAATTATTTGAACAATCGTAAAATAGGTATTTTCTTTTTCTTTTTCCTTTTGTTTATGTTTTATTTATCCAATATTCCCATTCGCAAAATTGTCACCTTTACGGGTATGCAAAACGGGTACAAAAAAATATATATATTATATCCTATTTGGAACCAATACTACACCTATACAATTGCATGCATCGTTCAACTCAATACACTGGTGTTCGGAGTCGTTGCTCCACTACCGGTGCTATGCCATTTAGCCGTCACCGATATCGGCGACGGCATTACCACCTCCTTCAACAGCCCCGCAACTTCCGTTTCCGGAGAAGCTGGTGGCATCTGTTGCTTTCCGGTATTCAACTCTCCGTCGACGTCGTTACTACCCTCTGTATTTCCCTGAACACTCTTCAAAAACTCCAAGACCTCGCTCATCGTCGGCCGAGTTTCCGAATCAAATTGCAAACACCGGAACGCCAATTCCGCCACCGATCTCGTCATTCTCTCAGTCTCCGGATCGGATCCTAAAACCGGATCAATCAGCTCGTCTAGGGCACATCTTTGGATCCGATTAATCGCCATGTACGCGAGACTGATTTCGTCTCGAGATCTACTGATATCGATCGCCGGCATTGACGATATCAGTTCGATTAAAACCACTCCGAAGCTGTAAACGTCGCTCTTATCGGTTAACTGGTAACATTGATGATATTCCGGGTCAACATAACCCGGTGTCCCTTGTGGAGCGGTGGAAACGTGAGTGACGTCGTTTGGTAACAGCCTCGAGAGGCCGAAATCGGCGACTTTAACACAGAAATTCTGATCGAGAAGAATGTTGGTAGTTTTGACGTCGCGGTGGATGATTTCGGAGGCGTGAAGGTATACTAGGGCACTAGCGGTTTCCATTGCTATTTTCATACGGATCGGCCACGTCAGCGGGCTCTCTTTTGCCCGGTCGCCGTGAAGATGGTCGGCGACTGTACCGTTGGCGATGTACTCGTAGACCAGGAGGAGTTCAACGCTCCGGCGAGAGGTACAACCGTAAAGTGACACGAGGTTTTTATGGCGTAATCGAGTTAGGATTTCGACCTCGTTCATGAATTGCTGGACTCGTTTGTAATTGTGCTCGTACAGTCGCTTCACTGCAACTTCCCTTCCGTCACGGAGTTTACCTAGAAGAACAAAATCAATCAATTCTAATTCCGAAAATTAATCGCGAAATCGTGAAAACGCTGATGGATTTTACCGTAATAAACGGTTCCGAAACCGCCGTCGCCGAGTTCCTGAGTCGAGTCGAAATGATGCGTGGCGTCTTGGAGTTCGGCGTAGGAGAAAAGCGGGACACCGAAGTAGACACTGTTGTCTTCAAGGTCTCGGGAATATGCAAGGGCTTTGCGGTTGCGTGCACGACGGACCATGAACATTCCGGCGGCAAGAAAGACAATGAGCGCAAATCCAGCGCCAACGGTGACTGGAGTTCATAACAAAATACATTACACGCTTGAAGCATCGAAAGTAATACCAGGAGTTCCAAATTTTAAAAGAAAATTTACCTCCGATGATTATCTTTGTACGGTTATTTTCTTCTGCAAATACGAAACAACAAAGGATTAGTCACAGAAAGAAGATGCACGCACGAAATTGACCTTTACCTTGACTATCATGACACCAATTTATATCACACAATTTAACTGAACTCCAAAACTCAGCAAATAAATAAGATAAAAGATGGTGATATTCAAGTTCGGATCGTCTGAAAGGCAAGTTTACAACGTCACAGTTCGGTGGCCGAGCCACCGTGTCTGGCATACTCAAGTTATAGTACCGGTTGTGATCTTCGCATCCTTCAACCTTCTTGAGATCAAGATATTTTTGATTTGGTTTTGTGCAGTTGAGGAAAGTAATGTTGAAAGCATCAGGGTTTTGCGTTTTTAGATTTTGATCATCGAACGATTTGTTGTAAACGGATAAAATGTTTTTAATTTCCTTGATTCTGGTTTCGTTGGGATTTTGTAATTCTCGTGTATTGCTACTGCAGTTTAATTTGAAAATATGGCATTCGTGAAAATGGTATATGAAAGAATTACAATCCAAGGCGATAGAGAGATGAGGGAAAATAAGAAACAATATGAGAAACATCTTTCGATGGATGATGGATGGAGAAGTGAAAACGTGGGTTATATAAGGAGTGATTTTATCAATCAAACACGGCAGTTATTGACTGGAAGTGGAAGTCTTTGTAGTTTAAAAGAAGTCAACTTTCATAGTTTTGACCACTATCAACTATGAAGACTAGACGCATAAAAGGGTTCAAGATCGATGATCGAATAATATTTGTTCTTAATGCTTCTACAATGGTCGTTTTTTTCAAAGCTTTCTATACAATTGTGGAGCTTTTTCAAATCATGATTACTTGCAACTGTACAAGCTACTTATATTAATTATCCTTTTCAGTTGTTTTTGTTTTACATATTTTGCACATTTATTTTTATTATGTATACATTTTCGTTTTATAAAACATATAAGAACATACAAGCCAACTGTGAATAAGCTTTACTTTTAGGTCTATTGTTGAAAAAAAAAATTCTCGATTGCAGAAGAAGTATTTCCGGTACGATCATTCTATTGTTTATGTATATATGATTGTTTCTCTGATAACACGTACCGTTTATTTTTCATTAAGGGCCGACAATTTCAAGTGCAAGATATCGTCACTGATTTAGTTCTCTTGTTTGATAACCTTTAGACATATATGAATATTATAAGATAAGAAATTTTTTAATCTATCATTATTTAAATATTCAAAGTTTATTATTATTAGATTATGCTACTATTATTTTAATGAACAATAAAATATCAATATAAGTTAAATTTGATGTACCGTAAATAAGTTAATAAGAAAGTTTTATGATAAGCTTTAGGATTCTCGAGTCGAGACTAAATAAACGAAAAAAAGTCCTTAAAAAAACAAAAGCAAGATAAAACGGGAAACTAAAAATGAAGTATTGACCTAGGAAGCCAAGTCATTTCACATAACAAAGGAACTGAAACCAGTTGTACTTTATATCTGGTTTTGTTTTTAGTTTCGGGTCTGTCGATTTTATCTAAAGAATTTAAAAAAATCGCATATATTTAAACGGGTTATTTTCGAGTTGAAATGTCAATCCTAACCTTACCCGTTTAATAATCGTGTCGTGTCGTATCGTGTCAACCTATTTAATTAAACGGCGAAATCTCTTGCCTAAACTCGTTTATTTCGTGTTGAGTTGAAATGTAGTATCAATTTTGGCCACCTATACTAATTTGTCATTTTATGTTATTTTTAACACCACTATTTCTTACTTTACTTTTCTATATCAAAAAATATACTTTTATTATATTTCATTTTTTAAACTTATATACGTAATTAAAAACAATTGTTTTATTAATTAGTTTTTAACAAATATACATTATATCTTCTTATTACTTTATAAATTACATTATCAAAAGATTATAACAGAATAAATTATTGTATGTATTAATTTTTTTAAAAATATTTGAAATCTTATATAAATTTGATACATAAAGAATAAACTTCATGTTTATGATTAATTAATAACAACTTAATATATAATATCTTAATGCAAATACAAAAAATTATATTTTAATTATAAATACTAATTTAAAATAAACTAAATATATATAACTTTTAAAAGTTGACTAAATTTGACAACTAAAACCTCAACTCTATTTTGATGCAAGAGTAAGGTTGATTAAAATGAAATGGAAGGGAAAATAGGATTTCCAATTAATATTTCAATGGGTAAACGTTAACATTGAGCCGAAAATATATCAGATATTTATAATATTTTAAATTATTTTGTTAAGATATTTAAATTCTTAGTTCAACAGTACTGAATTTGTAATCATAATGGAGAAATTGTATAATACTTTGGCCACAAATTTTATTTTGAGTAACGAAATTTTTTGCAAGAAAACTTTTTATTTACCTTTTTAGTATGTTATAGTTTAAAGTTACGTTGATGCATTCCTGCATGTTAAATTATTTGAGAATATTATATCTTTTCACAAGGCACAACAAAGTTCATTACACAAAATAAAGTTTTGGTGACATTTTCATAACAAGGAATGTTATCCAAAGTAGATTTTTTTTTTTTTTTTTGGTTTTGTAAAATACTTCACTTTTTTATATAAGTATCCCTAATATATTAGTTATTTATAAAATTAATACTGAAAGATAAAAAACTATTCGTAATTTGTTAGCCAAAAAACCTCACATGACCGTTAAAAACGTTATACATATTAACGTTTTATCTAACCCTGTTCGACCTGTTTATTTTTCATCTTGAAAACCGAATCTACTAATTATATGCAACATTTTGAATTATAGAAGTAGTCCCTATAAATAATCACAATGAAGTTGGAAAATGTAAAGGTTTCATGTCGACTATGAAGGTCGGTTGCGGCTAAGTCAAAGTCAAACTAGATTACTCCCACAAGCATATATAAGTCTTTTGTCCAATATGGACCAAAGAAATAAGCCCTAGTGCCCTACATATCCAACCTACCATTACTCTTTAAGCCATTTGTTAAAATGTTCACATACTAAAGTCAAGATGCAAATCGTATTCATCCCTTAAGTCTTTATTTTTCTGCTAAATTATTAAAAAAAATATTCAAACACTCTTCCAACTTATCCTAAAAAAAATTTAACCAGTTAAACAAGTTATGTCATATTCAACAGAATAATCTAGAAATCCCATGTGCATAAATCATAATTCACATTACAAGAATGATGTAACGTTCATGCAAAAGTCATACCGACAAAATATACTAATTTTGAAACGCGATTGTTAAAGTAGTTGACAATATATTTTGTTCAAAGAGTTCGTGTTTAATACGATGTTAATTAAACCATTTAGTGGGTCGACCTTCACAAATTCAAAATCATATATAATCATTTAACACAAGATGTAGCATTGCTAAAAGTAGTAAGTCAAAAAGAATGTGCGAGTTTTCAATAATCAAATTACTAGTGGCCAAGTGGATGATGCATTAGTTACCATATGTGAAATTTAGACGATTTAATAATTAATAACATATTAATATAAGCAAAAAAATGAAAATTCTTACCAGATTTGCAACTCACCATGTGGGGCCTATCGGTGCAGAAACAACGAAATCCGAAAGTTGTCTTATTGAATCCACACCTACCACCGCTACTCTGGCAACGGCCGCAATCCGTCGCTAACCACTGCAACACGAACCCCCTTTCCACCACCGCCGTATAAGTATCACCGTCAACAACCAAACTTCTCCCTTCTTCGCCACTCAATTCCACCGGCGCCTCCACACTCCGACGACCGTCGCCGCAAATTGTTGTTACGTTTCTCAAATTCGTATCATTCGCAAGCATGACCACCTCGTCACGTTTCTCACATGATCCGATCCTATACCTTAACAGATCCACCGTCAAATTGGCGGAGCAGTTTGAAATCAGTAGCAATTTCGTAGTCAAAGTGTTGTTAATCTGGAACCGGTTAGGGTCAAGCGTTAAGTTCCAGTTCTTCGAAGGACATGATTCATTCCGGTTAGGCAAAATTGCGGCGTATTGGAGTCGGACGGAGCGGTTTTTATACATAATATCTTTAATTACAAATTCGTTCCCTGAGATCCGAAGAATCGGTGAGTCATTGCTGCAGTTGAGATCAAATCCAGGGTAGCCACAAGAGGAATCCTGTACACCACCGATGAAAAATGGATAACTAATGTTACGCACATCTCCACAATCTTTTGGAACACAAGCTTCATAGTATGGATCCAAAGAGAATGATTGGTTGAGAAACAGGAAAAAGGTGAAGATAAGAGTGTGTTTTTTCATAGTTTATTAAGATATTTGCAGAGGTGTGTTTGTCTGAATGTAGATAGATAAATGGGGATGATGATAATGGAAGGTATTGGGGAACAAATGGATAGAGGGTGGTGGTGAGTTTTAAATTGACTTGAAAACAATAATGGAGATTTTTTAAGTTGAATGTGACAAATAACATGTTGATAGGTGTTTGGGAATGAGTTGAATATTTTAAAATCAAAGGTGGGTTACGATGCATATGTCATTGTCAAAATAAATATAAAAAATATTAAAGGGACATTAGCTCAACTACCTTATTGGAACAAGTTTGTTAACATAAATGATCAACTTTTTCTTGGTTTTGCGAAAGTACCATTTGCTCTGACATTACGTTTGAGACTATTAATGTATATTCCAGAGATCTAGAGACAAGATATAGGGTAAATGTATTTTGGAATCTCACATTATAGAAATATGGTATATTCTGGATTGACATCGTATATTTCGAATTGAAAATCCGACATTCCAGAGTGTACAATATTTCGTACGATATTTCAAACTAAGATTCCAGACTTGAAAACACCGACTTATAACACTCTTAATACTTTTTTCATACGACTAGCTTTTAGGGTCCCTATTTATAGTGGAGAACAGTGGGAGAGAATTAACGATTTTATGCAGTATGTGGCTCTAGATTACACATGTTATGATATGGATTTAGCAAATGATATCACCTTTTTTGTTGGGTTGATTAAGTTGGTGGCTTCGAAGTCTAGGTTGCATAATAATCCTATACGCGTGTATATTTAATCTCATGGATTAAATGTAGTTATGTAAACAGTTAAAAATAGTAATTTCAAATATTTTTTTAATATTGTGATTAAAATGCCTCCAAACACTGTACAATTATTGTTTGTTGTTAAGCATGTTGTGAAAAGTGGTGTTGATAGATTCACCAGGAAAAATTGTTTCGGTGGCAATGGGTCATCTGATGTCTAAAGTAACCATATGTGTAATCTATTACCTATGACACTAACATATATGGACACAGGGTGTGCAAAACAAGTTGCTTACGATGGGCTTGTACATGGGGTTGATGTTAGGTATAAGAAAGCTGCTCATGATGGTCTTGCATATGATGTTGATGAATCAATAAACGATTATGAAAAATTGATGATGTTGATTAATGATTCAAACATACATCCACACGGCAAACTGGTGGAAAATTTTGAAGTGTGTATCGAAATATGATGATATTGTATCTAATTAGGATGATAATGAGCCATGACAACCCCAAAAGGATAATCCTAAATTTAAGTTTTATGATTTTGAAGAAACCAAAACTACTCACTGGGAATACATGATCCATTGTCGTTGTTTGAATTGCCAAGCCAAAGCTAGCATTTAATAGCCTATAACCCTCATCACATATAAAAAAATTTATAATATTCAACACCAAAAGGATCGTAAGCTAGCATAAGGAATGAAATGTTTTGACCGTTGAGGAGGGGTTTAAAATTAAAGTCAAGAAATCTACAAAAGGAATGTTTGAAGCAGTGCTTTGCTAAAAACTGTAAATGGCGGATGAGAGCTACAAAATATAAGCAGTGTTCGGCTTACTCGGCTAAGTACTCGAAATCAGGTGTTGTCTAAGGCGCTTTTATTGGAATCGACCAAAAAAATACTCGGATTCGGTCAAACTTGGTCAGAATCAGTCAACCTCGGTGCTACTCGGTCAACCTTGGAATCGGCCAAACTTGGAAAAACGCAGTTAAACTCGGAAAAACGTAGCCAAACTTGATAATTTTGAATTTTTTTAATAAATAATTATAATTGTTATGTAATTAGTATAACATATATCATATATTTACTTATTTATTAAATACTAGTTGTAAAACCCGTGTATTACACGGGATGATACAAAAAAATTATTAATTAAGAATATCTAAACATTAATAATTTTACATAAGAAATTTGTTTGTGTATCGTGACATCTTGCTTTTGATTTTTACTATTACGACTTTGTATTTTGATAAATATAATTGATTATGAGAATGTCACCGGTACTAAAATCAAATTCACTATTATGGTTGGAGTCGTTCTTTAAAATATTATGACATCAATTGTCTCTCTATTGTCTTCCAAATCATTCTACACATTAAAAAAATAATATGATATTAAAAATCAATTATTTCTGAAATTAAATGATAACAATTAATTTTGAAATTGAATGATAATTAAACCAATCATTAATGAGTTAGAAAGGTTTCAAACCAATTAGCTTTTTTTTTAATTTAAAATTATGAGAAAATGATAGGTGGCAAAATGAATGTGGTGATGACATGTGGCTTTGAGTTACTTATTTATTAGGATAGGATTTTACTGTTTAGTTTTAAATTTATTTAATTCAAAATCAAATTTGATGCAACTATGACTATATTCAGTATTTCAGTATGTATAATCATATAATATGTACATATTTACCTTATCTGAGTACTCGTCGAGTACTCCCCGCCTAGACCGAGTACTCCCTACTCGCTAGTCGACCGACTTGACACCGCCTACCGACTTTTGCAACATTGAATATAAGATTACATAACTTTATCAAGTTTGCAAGTTTGTGGATGAAAACACTTGCACAAACACACAACTGCGTCCCCATCATCGTCAAGCCAACAATAAACTCATAAAAATGAGTTTATTGTTCATATTTCGTATTGAAAAGCATGGCTGGTGAAATTGTATGCCCTAAATCTATCAAGGGGGTCTCCTGAAGAAGTCAAATACTCTCTATATATTGTTACATTTATAATCAATGAATCTAGCGATGGTGAACGACATTAAGACATATGACAACCATCGATTTGAATACTTCTTTGTCGTTATCGATTGCACGACAATATTATTTTATAAACATTCTTTATAGTTATTGTGAGTTTTGTGATATGATTACCCATTTAATATTTTGTAGATTTAAGCATTTAAAAACTGCTTATATCCCCATATTGTAATTGATGGTGCTCACCTAAAATGGAATTAATTGGGAACTATGTTCTAGTGGTGGCCATGGATGGCAACAACCAAATCCTCCTACTTGCCTTCGAAGTAAGAAAAGTAAAAAGTGGGGAATTAAGAATGTGGTTTCTATCGTGGCTGAAGTATTCTATTAGGGATATGGACCCTTTACCCATCATATTTGATATGGTTAATTCCATTGACATGGCCATCCAAGCTGTTTTCCCTAATGTATATCATAGGCTATGTTGTCGACATTTGCTGATGTATGCGAAAAAGGATTAGAAAAAATCACATAGTGTCGTACATGGCTAGACAAGACTATGTTGTCGACATAAAGCTTACAAATATTATGATTTTAAAGATAGCTTGGCTAGGCTGGGCCATTCACTGATGAGTGTGGTACATGGCTAGACAAGACTGGCAAAGAAAATATAAAATGACATATTTACATGAGGTTCGTTAACATTGTCAATGTAGTTTCAAGAGATGAACCAAAACTACTCATAACAATGCTTATTGAATTTTTTTGTTGCACAATGCAGCACTGACATTGTCAACGAGGTAATGATGGAGGTAGTTAAACTACAAACTTATGTAAATGGTGACGTACCATATATCCACTACTAGGGTAACTATGCTCGGTTCTTAACCCCAACTACAAGGCATTACGCCAGGAAAATAAGATAAAATGCCTCTGAATAGAGCTGATGGCATATCCCTAAGCCCATGTAGGATTCGCTGAGGGAGGTTGACGACAACTATCACCAAAAAGGAAATGGCAACCACAATTTTATATGATTTTACCGATCTGACCCAAGAACGGGAACTTTTCTAACATTTCAAACAAGACACTAGGGTTAGTGTTTTCAACCGTAACCCATTAAGCACTTTAAGTTCACTTATTTACAACATAATCCTTTACTTAATATTTTACCTTTCAGATGTTTAAATTGTGCTAAACAACCCACTTAATGCGTTAAGTCTATATATGAGTCAAACCATAAAAGAACTAGATTTTGCAACACTTGTGATTTTATGTGAGTTGTGCTTTCCTATGAGGGGATTTAAAGTTCAAACCTCACCACTACATAGAACAGCCATGAATAGGTTCAAGTCAGCCCTTCACCGCCACCATTATGGTGGTTGCAAGTGGTTTACGGTGGTGTTCATGGCGGCACAAGGTGGAGATGGTGATGAGAGAAAATAACATAATTAGGTTTGAATCAATACCTCTAAGTCTCAAGATTGCATTCCTCCTCATCCTCCTCTTCTTCTTAGGCCATGGAGTTGCACAATCCCCTTACTCACGAGCTCATGTGTCTCTCTTCTCCCTCCCTCATAAGGCCAAGGCTATAGCAGCAGGATCACGACTTCACGGTTTCAAAGGGGTGGTGTACGACTAGGCTTAAATGTGACCGAATGTGCTTAAAAGGGATGAGATCATGAATTTGCTTGGCCCATGAGACCTATCATAATGCTTATCACGGGAGGACCGTGATGGACACGGTGGCAGCCTATCACGGCGTACACACCGCCCCGGGTGCTCCGTGATGGGGGTTACCGTGATGGAGGGTGATGGGTATCATGTATGACCACGGCCAATGAGGTTTTTTTTTCTTTTTTTTCCATTTTTTTAAATTACCTCTCACATATATACACAGCCAATAGAAACCTAGTATTTTTTTTATTGTTGAATTATTTTTATTTGGAAAAGATGATGTGGTGTGATGGGTATTTCTAGTGTTGTGTGATGAAATGTGATGGTGTGTGATGCTGATGTGGCGCTCATGTGGCGCCCATCACATTTGATGCTAGTTACGTGTATTGCAAGTGGTCTGACAGAAATCGAAGGCCCTAGGGCCGTGAACTTCATTCTCGTCGCACATGCAATAGCCCTAGAGGCCTAGACCAATTCTTATACAGTTTCACTTCTTGACATATTTGGCCCCTCCACTATCTTCCTTTAATTTTATTTAACCCACAACCTTCAAATCCAACATATTAAGTTTCTAGTAATAACATTAAACCTCCTCCAAACCACATTCTTTAATTTATAGGTTTATTATTATTATTATTGTTATTATTATTATTTTATGCTAAAATAATTAATTCGCAAAAACGAATGAACTGCAAAATAGGGTGTTACATAGGCTTTTGTTTTCCAATAGACGTCGGGGGTTCTATCCCTCTTCTTTCCCCTTATTTTTACATGTGTAACAAGCTTGTCCCTCCAAATTCCATATCGAAGTTCGACCCAAATCTTGAACCAAATCTGTCACACTCATTTTTTCCACAATTTTTGTTCATGGTTTTATTTCTGTTATAAATTTGGCACAAACCTTTTTATATAAATTTCCGAAAAGTAAGTTTGTTTTCATATGTTTCTTAGAACTTGGATTTTTTTACCAATTAAAATTCTTAATTTTTTTGATATTTTTTTACAACTCATGTTTCTTATGATAACATTTTTACAAAATAAGTTTATTTTAAAATTTATATTTTTTTTAATTTTTTTATATATTCGCTTTTATGCATGTTCTAAAAAAATTTTCATTTTTACAAATTAGTTCTTTTAGAAATTCATTTTCTGTTTTCTTAAATACTAGTTTTCATATATTTAGAATTATAAAAATTTATAAAAATATCATTTTTATATGAGTTTTTAGAAATCAAAAAATTCACTTATATATATATATATATATATATATATATATATATATATATATATATATATATATATATATATATATATATATATATATATATATATATATATATATATATATATATATATATAATGATCAAATAAGAAGAAATTTTTGGTAGGAAAGGGTAAAAAGTACTTTATTTTCATTTTTTTAACCAACCAACAAATTAATTATTAGATGATGTAAAAAAATATGATTCAAAATTTTTTTCGAAAAAACAAATCGATGATTATATATATATATATATATATATATATATATATATATATATATATATATATATATATATATATATATATATATATATATATATATATATATATATATATATATATATATGGAAAAAGTGAATATGTGGCTGTCATGTACCTAAGCTTAGGTATAGAACCTTTTAAAAACGATGTAGTTTTAACCAAAAAGATTCAATTTCAATTTTGAGTCAAGTTATGCAATCGGAAAGATAAATTATATAATTATTTTATTGCAAAAATCCATAAAATTTTATAGGGTAATTGAAGAAATAATATATTTTTCAACAATACAACCCATAACGGTTGGTCATTCAATGAAAAAAGTATATTCAAAGTATTTGCAAAAAACTTGATTGAACATTGATTGGGTAATTTGTATGTGTTTCTTTTACTTCTATTTTATTAGTTTTTATTTTAAAAAATGACATGCTTTAGTAATTTTTTTCAATATATTTGTTCATGACTATCAATGTTCCTCCTAGGCGCAATGAATTAAAATAACAAATATTTGATGAGTTTAATAAGGTACTTGAGTTACAAAACAATAGTAGTTGAAAGATCAATGATTAATTTGGATAAATTTGAATAACAATCACATAATTTTGATGGTTCTATATGTAAGCTTAGGTACATGACAGCCACATATTCCCCAAACCCTATATATATATATATATATATATATATATATATATATATATATATATATATATATATATATATATATATATATATATATATATATATATATATATATATATATATATATATATATATATATATATATATATATATATATATATATATATATATATATATATATATATTACGTATACAAGTTTTCTAGGTGAAACTTGCCAAGTTCAACATGTAATTATTATTACTAGTTACTAAATTGACAACCAACAAATAAGAATTGTTTTTTTTTTCTTTTTTTGTTAATTAACCATTCTAAATTACCTTTTTGACATTTTTATCTTGTATGGACTATTTGTATGTCAACTTGAAAATACTTGGTCCAAATGAACCAAAAGAAATGCGGCCCTCGTGGCTTTAAAAGTGGAACTATCTTACCCCTTCTGTATTTGGGATCATTGCTGGATCAAGTCAATGAAATTTGTATTTTGTTGTTTTCTTCAAAGTGGTAATGTTTTTAATTTGATATTTTCACGCAAACCAACTAAAAAACTACTGTTTTAATTCTTAGTAGAATATTTGTGTGCGTCTCATTGTTTTAGCTATTACGGTGACCGCTAATGAATTTAGTGGTACCAATATGGCAATATATTTAGTGTAGTCAGGATTATCTTGAGAGAAATTGGGTCTGATTTGACTATTTTTCGAGATTGGGGATGCAGAATGGACATTCGGATAGCTGATCATAACTCGGGATCATGGAGCTCTAGAGGCAGCACGCCTAGAGCGGTGCCAAGGGGCATCGCCCTGACGGGGTGTAAGGATAGAGCGCCTAGCGGCGGTTCTTAAGAAGTCCAATTGTTCAGATTGTTCTCCTGTAAAGGTATGAAACTTATGACTAAAATTGGTGAAGCAGTTTCACAACTTGAATATCAAAGGTCATTGAATGTGTAATGTTTGATATAACAAGCACAAGGTGCGATATTGCATTTGTTTACTAGTAACCCTAGTACTCATCATTGACAAGCAATAAGGCGAGTGCTTAAGTATCTTAAAAAAACCATCAACTATGGTTTGACTTATGTAGCGTTTTTTTTTCTGTCATAGAAGGATATATTGATGCTAGTTGGATTACAAATATCGAAGACTACTCGTCTACAAGTGGTTGAGTTTCCTTTCCGGAGGAGGTGCAATTTCCCAGGCCTTTAAAAAACAAACTTGAATCACATATTCAACCATGGAATCTGAATTTTTAACCCTTGTAGTTGCCGGTTAGGAAGCATAATCGCTAATGAATTTGATTTATAAAATTACATTATGGCCAAAAACCTATTTCACCCATTTTCATACATCGTGATAGTGCAACCACTTTGACTGAGGCATATAGCCAAGTGTAAAATGGCATGAATCTTGTTGGCAATTTTGAGTATACTTTTTTGTGACAACCAAAATTTGTCATAAATAAGACAGAGATTTGGATACAAGCATTCCTATATAAGAGTATAGAACTTAAATTAAGTAAATGTATTATGGAAGGGCGAAATTGTCAAATAAGGTTAAAATATGGAAATAGATGGATTAAGACCTTTCATTAAGTCATAGTGAAGTATTATTTCATTTGGAAATTTGAATTAAAGACCCGAGGGCTAAAATGGAAATGTGGGACTAAAAGTGAAACGAATACTTGTAAATCTTCAAAAATTAATATATAAATATCTATAGAGAATTGGAAAAAAAAATCATCAAAGAGACTTTTGTAGGTTTTGATGTAATAAGAATATAGGAAAAAAGATTCGGATCATTCAGAATTATAACCAAGAAGTTATGAAGGTGTAAAGATGACCAAAAAGTGACAAAAATGACCAAATGGTCATCTTTGAGGGTCTATAACGTAAAATCTAGTTAGATCCAGCTTTAAGTCAGTAAGGGAAAACTGTAAA
This sequence comes from Cichorium intybus, assembly GCA_023525715.1. Lineage (NCBI taxonomy): Eukaryota > Viridiplantae > Streptophyta > Magnoliopsida > Asterales > Asteraceae > Cichorium > Cichorium intybus. The sequence continues at coordinate 31,770,801 of CM042010.1, read as the reverse complement.
GCTCATTTCCACCTTTCTAACGACACAAAGTTTTTAAGAATCCGATGTTATATGTAGAAATTACGTGGGTGTAAAGTTTCAGAAAAATCAGCTAGAAATGGAAATTTTTGCTAAGGCATAAGGCTGAAGGGTATTTTTGTAATTTCATTGTTGACCAGTCAAAACCAGATCTCGCTAAAACCTGGTACGTGTTTCTGTGGATTTCGATTTTTCTGTGTATCGAATAGAAAAGAAAAACGGGGAAAACGAATTTAGGAGAGTTGGAGTGTTCGTCAAATCAACAAATCGAGAGGGATGGGAGGAAACTCGAGACCCAAATTTGGTCTCCATAGGTCGCGATTTCTGAACAAGAGAAAGAGAGATCGTACACAATGAAGGAAGCAGGCACGGTAGATGGTGGTGGGACAGCAGCTCGTTGTTGCTGGTCCTGATCGGTGCGAGAAAACCCACCGGCAGCGGTGGTAGCGGGTCGTGATTGCTGCAGATGGCGGCGACATGGGTGTGTATGTGCCAATCTGATATCGGTTAAGGAAGAAAGCGAGGTCGAGCAGGGTGAGAGGCGAGGAGCAAGAACCACTGCTGTGGGGGAGTTTTCCAGCGGCATTGTCGTTTCCGGCGACTGTTAGGGCTGGTGGACGGCGGCAAAAGGTTGGTGGTGGTTAGGGTGATGGAATTTCTTCACCAACAACTTCAAAAAAACCCTAAGGGGCCGTTTGTTTTTTCTTTGCAGATCTTCCTGACCACTTTTGTCTGCGCCACGCAGACGGCGCGCAGACATGGACCTTCGCTGAGTGTTTGTTTTTTCGAAGACTGTAGACCTAAAAAGGTCTGCGCGTCCTCTTTTTGGTGCAGACATAGACCAATGTCTTCAAGGGTCTGCAGAGCTCTTCTAGTAATAAATTAATACAATTTTAACCTAAAAAAAAAGAAGATAAATTTATTTTTCTAAGTTTTTAAACAAAATGAAGATAAATTTATAAAACTTTAAAAAAAATGTCACAAAATTAAAAAAAGACATGTTTGCTTTAATATTTAAATTTATTAATATCATATAATAGACACTTTTTTTATTGTAAATCATAATTATAAACTATTTGAAACCTACAAATATATTTTAACATTAGAACTTTGGTTCACAATCTTATGCAAATTTTTAGCTTTACAAACTATTTGTACATCCAACTTTGGTTACGTAATTTTTATTTTTTATTATTTAAAAAACTAAATGTTTGCTTTGATCCTTAAATTCGTTAATATCATAAATTGATCGTACTCATGTGTTTTACTTAAAAAAAGTTTGTTTAAATTTCAGTTTATTTTCACAACCTGCAGACTTTAAAAAACAAACAGTCTTCTTCTTGCAGTCTTCAGACATTTAGTCCACCTCTTCTCTGTAGATGCTCTGCAGATGTGGTCCGCAGACTGCAGACATTTTACCTCTTCAAAAACAAACAGCACCTAAATCTCTTCTGATTTTACAGATTTTGAAGGTATATTGCTTAACCTAATTTCAAACTATGAAATTGAACTGAGATTTCTGTATGCAAGACAATTGCTTTTAGAAATTTGAAGAATGCTTGGTACGAATCAGAAACTTGATGTATACATGAGTTTGTTTAGTCTAGAAAGTTTGACTTTTGGAATTTGGTGCTATGTAAAGGAAACAGTGTTGATTATTGACTCTAAATGCATAGTTAAAAGCATATCTCTAAAAGAATATGAATTTGTGATTAATCAGATTTAGTGGTTCTCTAATGATCAAATTTTGATAAAACCTCATCTCATGAGATTGAAAAGATGGAATTTTGATATTGAATTCATGAGTTGTGATGGGTATTAAGTTGACATTGTTTAAGAATCTATACTATGTGAATTTCATGTTAAAGGAATTCCAACTTTTGGCTTCTAGTTAAAAAAATAATTGCCATGAGACAAAATTTGGATGTCGAAGTGTTTATCATGAATTCTTAAACCAAAATAGAATCAAGGGTATATATGTATGCTATACAATTAGTAACTTGTCTAAAGGATATGAAAGTATGAAATACAAACAAGGGTTGTTTTTTAAGTCAATGGTAAAGTGTGGAATTGAATTGGGCATTCCAACCCTTTTGGGACAATTCTTAGTATACACAAAAATAATACAAAGGAGAACATAAAAGTGAATTGGAATAACATTATGAAATGTTGGGGGTATATGGGTGTTATGTGAATGGAAAAATCTCATAGTTTACACCAGCTTCTATTTTTAGAAACTTTAATGACTTAATATGCCAAAAACGACATAAAAGAGTAAAACAATAGATGTTTTGACATCTAAGCATTTATATTGCTTAATAAACATGTAAGGTCAGAAAGTTAGAAAAATTACATGTTAAAACCCAAGAAAATACATTTAGGCAAAGTAGGATACCTAAATGAGAAAACGGTAAAAATTTGTCAAAACGAAAAATGGTTTAAAAGGTTCAATGAAGCTTTATACATGCTCTAAAAAGTGTTGGTACATTGTTAGGTAATATAAAAATGACTTAAACAAAAGTTTACACGACTTTTGGACTAAATTGTCAAAATGGGACAAAAATGGTAAAATTGTGCAAAATGGTTATTATGCTTTAAGAGTCATAGTTAACCATTAGAATAGAATTAGATGATGACTAGAAGTAGTTCAATATCGATTAGAAGATTACTATATGCTTAGTTGTCTAACACGTTCTAATCTCTTATTAAACTAATAGAGCTTGAAGGATACGTGGAAGCGAAAGATTAGAATTATGTGGACTAGTACAAGAGATGGGTGGATTAGTGTAGCTAGACGTACCTAGCTATTAAGGTGAGTACATGTGGCTTTTTCCCAGGTACATGGCAAAATGTTTATATAGTTTTTATGTGACTTTCAAATATGAAACGATATGCAAGTTTATCTATCTATGACATGATTATGAAAGTCTTTTACTATGTTTTGAAAGTATGATTTGGCATTAAGCCACTATGTTTTGAAAGTACGATTTGGCATTAAGCCACTATGTTTTGAAAGTACGATTTGACATTAAGCTGTAATGATTTGAAAGTATGTTTTGGCATCAAGCCATAATGATTTGAAAGAATGTTTTGGATTAAGTCGTAAAGAATTGAAAGTATGTTTGGCATCAAGCCATAATGATTTGAAAGAATGTTTTGGAATTAAGCTATAATGAATTGAAAGTATGTTTGGCATCAAGCCATAATGACTTGAAAGAATGTTTTGACATCACGTCATAAAGTTATGAATGAAAGTTTGGCATCTAGCCTTTATGTATTTGCAAAAGAATGTTTTGATGACTAGCAATGTTATATTTATGAATGATTGGTAATTGATGCAATCAAAGAAATGTTATGAATGAATGGTACTTAATTATACAACAATGTGAACAAGGAACATAGTTCCTTGTGCCCAGGCCATGATGTTCCCGTAACGGAACATAGAGGAATCTACTGGGGTGGTACCGACCCCTTCACGAAGTAGATGTCCTAAACCTAATGATGCTAGGATGGACTGATCAAGTTCTCTTCATTCTGGTATAGACTTGGGGTATCACCAAGAGTGATTAATGCCCTAAGTATGATACCAGTCAAAACATGTGATAAGATGCTAAGGTGGTTTGATTATGTTCTTACCATCTCAGTATAGACTTGGGGTATCACCAAGAGTGATTAATGCCCTAAGTATAAAAATCCAAACGTGTTTGATAACCATTCAAGTTTAAGAAATGCAAGTTTTATAATGACAAAATTTTTATGAAAGGCTTTAAAAGAAAAACGATAATATGTTTCAGTTATAATGATTTTAACAGCAAGTGTTATGATATGATTTGGTTACAAAGATTTTGTAAATGATGTGTGTTATGTTTATAAATTTTGTGTCCAAACCCATGTAGCTCACGAGACATTTTTGACTTACGTATTTTATTTTATGTCATGTATCCTAGGTTCTAGACATGAGAGATAGAAGCAAGTAGATGACTCGAAGAGATTGGGATCTTAGATGGAGTGAACATTGGCCGATGTACTGGTTTGTAATCTTAACTTGCTTTCTATGGTCTTGTATGATATGAAGTTGTATGGTCTTACTTTCTATGGTCTTGTACTGGTTACATTTTTAACTTTCAAATAGAGTGAACACAGTTCATGATGTTTGAGCTTATCCTTCTCGATGAGACCTTGCAATCAAAAACTTGTACGAAATAATTTCCTTTCAAAAACATCTATCGATGTAGATATTTAAATTAGTGATTTGATAATTATAGAAAATTAATTAGCCAAATATTATTTTAACAATGGCTAAGATCCATATTTTACTTCTAGTTATGAAAAGCTTTGTCGTAATCACAAGAAGAATCTATTTAGGTAGGTAACAATTTTACTAATTTCAATCACTAAGAAACTCTTAGATTCTTATGGGATTCATTGACATCTGTAATGTACTTTTGCATGTTTAATCACTTCCACACTTATATTTTCTCATGATAGGATCGTAAAAATACCATAATAAAAATGTGATGTCCGACTCAAGACTCTCAAGTATCGTGAACATCACATCAATTTTCCCTAAACTCTAATCGACGTGTTTGCTTTTGTACTGCGCACATCAAAAGACTATTCATTCAAGTATGTGCTTTAATATGGATAACATGTTATTTACATTAAAAAATAGGTTTTTGCTTTTTTTTTCAATTAAAACATTTAAACTTTTCTTAAGTGGAAAAATAAAATCTTAAACCATTTTTAAAGAAAATCGCTAATGAAAATAATTTTATAATTCTCTAACCTTATTTGCAAATATTGTCTGTTAACTTTAACAAATTGTTGTGTTTTTTAATTTCAAAATTTAAGTTTTTCTAACATGCATTCATATATTCAAAACCATAAGAAAACTTAATACAACTACATGCAAATAATGATAGTCATTACCTCAATCCTATGTATTTTTTTGGTGAGACGATACTCAGGAAAATATGGTCATTCTAGAGATAAAACAACCACAAAATAATTTTCTAGCTCCTTCTAAATCATAATTGCCAATGTGAAACTTGCATGGAATATTTCCCTCCAAGACTCTAATCTCCATGACTCCCATTTGGTTGCCTTTAGTATTTAGTAATTACAATCTAGATTTGTTAATACAAATTCCTATTAAGAGTTCAACCTACACTAGTATTGAATTGGTGTGCCTATGCTTGCTAAGGTGAGTTTATATCCAATAGTACATCTCTTTTTCATATTTTTGATGGTTTTGAATTTCTTTTGATATGATATTGTTAGGATTTCTAATACCCTAGAACAAGCAATCATGGGAGCGAAAACACATAAAAATTCTAAGGCAGGTAACAATTACTAAAAACCTACAAGGAAATTACTTATTGGCTATTTACAACTACAAGAAGGTTTATGAATACAAACTTGAGCAAAACCGATTTGCTTGAAGGACCTTTTGGCTATTTACAACTACAAGAAGGTTTATAAATACATCTCGCTATCTATCACTTCCTTTCATTTAGTAGCCTATGGGCCTACCATAGTTTCCTGAAAGTTCTTAGGCTTATCTAGGCCATTTAACGTGCCATCACTTTCCTGATTTGGAAACCAAGGAATTTAGGTGCATGACGTTCTTTATCAAATTTGAATAGAATGTGAGGATGTGTCAGATTTCTATGCAATCTCTTTGTTTAGTCTCAACAGGTTTCTCAACCTCTGGTTGAGCGCTAGCCCTAACTCTGGGTTCTTCATTGGTCGATTCTTGAATCTCATCAAGATCAATCTAGCTCCCACTAGCTTCTTAGAGTATAGGCTCCTATCTTGGATGATGGCCATAAGCCATTCGAGCAACAAACCCTTTGTTATCGAAAGGTTTCTAAAACCAACTATTCCAAGAACCTTTTCGGGATAACCAACGAAGTAACACATCTCTGATCTGGGTCCTTGTTTGTCGAGCGTTTCGCAATGAACAAAACCTCACAATCCCAAAATTTCTCATGCTCTAGCAACGTACAATCCCCGTTTCACATCTCAAATGGTGTTGTGAATACCTGTTAGTTGGTACAAGGTTTACGATTTGACAACATTCTTTTGGCACAATTCCAAATATGTTCCAAGGAATATTACGACTCATCATGAACCAAATCAAACAACAATTGTTTTATCTTCCTGATCACACCATTATGAAGTGGTGTTCCAGAAGAGGTTAACTTGTGAAACCATTCCAAGTTCCTTAGATGAGTGTATGACCTTGACTAAGATGCTCACCAATCCCCTTTTGGATTTGAGTATCTTGTCCTTTTTCCTAGTTGATTCTTAACTTTGTTTTGGAATGCCTTGAACACTTAAAGGGTTTCCAAATTGTGTTTAATCATATAAGCACAAGCATCTCTACTGAACTCATTAGTAAATGTAACAAAGTATCTTTCACTATGTCTTGTGGTGGATTTGAACGGTCTATATATACCAACGTGTATGAGGTCCAACAAGTCCTTGCCTCTTTCAAAACCTATTGTGAATGGCATCTTTGTCATATTGTCAAGTAAGCAAGAATCACATACATTAGTTGACTCTAAGTCAAATGAATCTAAGATCCTGTCTGAATAGAGTTTAGTGATGTGTTTCCTTTATATGACTAAGATGGCAATTTCTACAAACATGAAAGTTTTGTTTAATTATGTATTGTGGTTAATCTGAATGGACCATTCGTGTGAACTAATACCAACAGACATATACCTACTAAGTGGTGCCATTGTCATCTGTGCTGATTAGAGTAACATTAATCATAAGACTTGTAGTCAAATGATTTCCAAAATCCTATCCATATGGATATTTGGTAATGCACTTCTCAAGATAATAACTCCACGAATACATTTTCCAAAGCCATTGGACATTTTGAATCAACCTTGGACTATTGTTATTATACTAGTTTCATAGATTTCATGACTATGTTATGTCCTTTCAAATATAACAAGCCTAATATGCTTTTAGCAAACGAAGGCAGAACCATCTCATGAAGCATTATATAACTTAAAATTATAAGATCATAATAACATAGATTAAACATTAGATTCAATTGTCTACTAATCCTATAGACAATAACAAGGACTCGGTATCTATGATTTGGTCCAGTTCTCTATGTTACAATCTTTTGCTTCCTTTTACCTTGTAGTGGAACATATTATATATTAGAATTGTTTAAAGTGTCTCAGAGTTACCCTCTATCTAAGTCTTCGGCATTAAGGTTGGAGTTGGAGAACCAAACTCCAATCCTCTTAATCCTTAGAGTGATTGGCTTTACTCATCTTGATAGAGGAGTGGGGCTGGAGTTTCTATGTTTGCTTCTTTCGGACGAACAATGTAGATCTTTAGCTGAATCCTCTCTTTCTACTTGCGAGAAGGTAATTTTAATCATTTGCATAATTTACGCAATTGCCATTGCACAAGTTTTTGTTTATTTCGAATTAAAAAAGCTTGATCTTTTCATAGGGTAAAGTACCGGGTTATTACTGTTGATGGATTGCATCAATTGCATATATTCTTTCTTGCTGTCATCTACATGGCATACAATGCTATCACTATGACTCTCGGTAGACTAAAAGTACGTTACCTTAACCAGTAATAAACATTTTTGTTTTTAATCGTTACAATATTATCAACTTATATTTGTGTATGTAGATCCGTGGGTGGAAGCATTGGGAAGAGGAGACCTCAACCAATAATTACGAGTTTTCCAATGGTATAATCACTTTCATGAATTCAGAAAATAAAAATAAATAAATGAATAAATAAATAAAGCAATTGTAGTTTTGGTAAACAACTTACTCCACATGTTTAGAACCATGATGGAAAAACTAAAAATACGCAGAAAGGTGAGATTTTACCCATAATAGCAACATAGATGCATTTTTTTACCAATAATAACAATGGCCTTTATTTTTTCCTGTAATAGCGATGGATTTTATTTTGATCTATAATAGCAATGTACATGCATTTTGCTACCAATATGGGCATTATTCGCTATTTATTACATATTGATATAATCAGTAGAAAACGTAAGTGTGTTACTATTATATGTAGAGAAAATATAAGTACGTTGCTATTATAAGTTAAAAAATTAGGAACATTGTCCGGTAAAAGTATTTCTTTCTCTTTATATTCAATCTATGTTGCTTTTACATCAGATATTGTGATGGATTAGAAGCTATCAATCATTTCCGAAATACCCTTGTGGATGAAGTGTTACTAAAGCTATCATGGCATGATTACATCCCGGTTCCAGTCTCCGGGCAGTTGACTAACATTGACCACATACAAGAATTCGGAAAATGCATTACCGATATCCTTTCCAGCCTATTTTAATCCCAATCTTTTATCATCATTTTGCTTAACATTTTAATAGAATTGATTAAATGCATTTCAACAATAAAACACAGATCAAAGATGAAAGGGGAAAAGAGTTAAATAACTACTTTTTCGAATGATCGAAAAACACCAACCTCAAGTCGACAAATTGAGAGGTTTTGCTTATTGGGTCGTTTTTTTATCAACATTGAATGCATTAGATATATAAAAATGACCTACAAATTGTTTCCTTTTTATACATTTTCTAATTAACTAATTAGTTATTATTTTTACTATTATGTTAGACATAATATAATTAATATTAATAAAAAGTGAATGTGATTATATACTTATTTTTTGATGAAATGTTTTTAAATAAAACAAGTTAAAATGTGAATCTAATGCTACAATTTATGATGTCATGAAGACCGCAAATAAAGTTTTTTCTGTTGTTTACATTGGAAAGGTGTAACAGAAAACATAAATACAAGTGTTATTGAACTAGGTACTTATCATTTTTGTTGGGTTCAATTCAAAATATTAATCTTTTCTCAATTGGATGTTTTTAAATCCAAATATTTTGTATTGATTTAGCTAACTAAATGTATTTGTAGTCTTTTTCCTCTTGTAAGCGTGCGCGCGCCAAACATTTGAAATAAATATAAAATACCTAAAAATGAAACAATTCTCGTAAACTTTATAGCTAATCATACAAACCGGTAAACTTTTAGACTACACGGAGTAGTCACTCGCCAAGAGGTCGCCAACCCTCTTGGCGACACGCCAACACCACCGCCAACCTCCTCGCCATCAGCTCACCATCTCCCTTTCGCCAACCTGTTGGCGAGATGCCAACGGGTGAGTAAGTTTCAAGAAATGGCAAAAGCACCCCCTCAACGGTTAGATTTAAAATTTGGAATGTTTTAAAAAGTTTACACTTTTAACCCATATATAAAAAGTATCCGTTTTTTTTAAATCAGATTTTTAAAACCTCTTTCATCCCCTATATATATACATCTAAATCTCATTCATTTCACACAAGAATCCCTTCCAAAACTCTCTCAAAATGTTTTCAAACAAAAAGAAAGGTTCAAAATCTTCCAAGAAACAATCTTCCAACACTCATATCACTCCATCTCCAAACCATCCATCAAACCTAGATACAAATGTTTATCACCCTATAATGTTTTCACCCCAACCCGATGAGCCGCTGTTTTCACCGACACAAAACCAATTCTTAGCCAACTTTGTATACAATTTATCCCAAAACCAAAATGTTTTTCCCACACAATCTCAAAATCCTTTCACCACACCTTCTCCACCACAAGTACAATCTCAAGTTTCTGAAACACAATTCTTCTCAACTCAACCACGACGTCTTCTTGCATCGGACTCGGAAGAAGAAGAAGAACAACAACAAGAAGTAGAAGAAGAAGAAGAAGAACCACAACCAAAAAAGGTTGTGGAAAAGGGAAAGCCCCAATGAGACAGAGAGCCAAGGTAGAGCCTTGGAAAGTTGTTGAGGTGATAGCTTTGGCAAAAACTTGGGTCGACATATCGGAGGATGCGGTTCACGAAAACGACCAAGAATCCCAAGTTTTCCAACAAAAGATTTGGAAATTATGGTGTCTTCGAATGGGTCGTACATACCGTACCCACCAGTCAATATACTCGAAATGGCGTTGTGTAAGTAAAATTGACAAGGAATTTGAGGCGATTTTTTCACAATGTAAACGAAATTGGCCAAGTGGTGCCAATTTAGATGATGTGATGGTGGCTGCTCGGCAACAATATATTGACAAAAATGGCACCAAACATCCTTTCAATGCTCATGTGGAAGCGTTTTGGAGGGTAATCCGAGACAACGAAAAATGGAGGGAACAAACATCCTTTCATCAGTTCGCCGTTGGAATAAATACTACCAAACGCTTCAAATCATCCACATCCACACACTCTCAGTCTTCTGATACAAATGTTGGCTTCGACATTAATGAGGAGCCGGAGGCTGACGTTCTTCCAATTGGTCGTGATCAAGCAAAGAGGAAGATGAAGGGAGGTAGTTCTGGCACGAATAGTAGTCAATGTAGCGCAGAATTACAACAATTGAATGAGCAAGTCGCCACTTTGCAGACTTTACATGAAGAGAAAGTTAAAACCTAGCTGATAGATATTGTGACGAGAAACATATCTGATCTACGAGGGTTCGAGTATCAAATTGCACTTCAAGCGAAGAAGGATGCGGCTAGGAAATTGGGATACACGTTCGACGATGAGTAGATTAGTTGTTTGTGTTTTAGTTTGTGTGTTTGTTTAACTTTTAATTGTTAGTTGTTTGTGTTTTTTACTTTTAATGAAATTTTTTAATTTTAAGTTAAAAAAACCAATTCTGTTTGTTTTATATTTGTATAAGGACTAAAGTTGTAAATTCTTAAATTAATTTGGTTAGCAGTTCGTTGGCTATTGGCCCCCACTCCCTACAAAATGGCCAACGGCTGCCAACCCACCAAACTTGTTGGCCATTCGTTGGCCATTGGCTACCACTCCGTGTAGTCTTATGCTAATCACTACACGGTTGGTTACAAATACATATAAGTAGTATGTGTGTTTATTGCTTCCGTTTTTTATTTCACTTTGCTACTTTAAATAGTAGTAGAAGTATCGCATTTTGTATTCAGTGAGTTTGTTTTTCAATCGAGAATAAAACCCATAAAATTGCTTTAATAGTTGTGCCTCTGTTCTTTAGTTTTACCCTCCATATAGTGTAATTGTTTTGATCTTGTGCAGACCTTGATCTTATACTTGGTATAAGTGATGTACGGTTTATGCCCAAGTACCCAATGTTCAACAGTATGTCGACAGTTGCACAGCATGGAAATGAGGGCAATGGTGTTTCATTTCAGTTTCCGATGTTAACACTGATGAACTACACCATATCGACGATAAAGATGGAGGCTATAATGGACACTCAATGGGTATGGGAGTCCATTGTACCACGAGCTGGAGTGGTTATGGATGAGAAGAAGAACAAGACGACACATGCTTATATTTTCCAGGCCAAGTTGCCAAATAAGAAAACGGCAAAAGATGTGTGGGAGTCACCAAAGACACGATATCGGGGTTCTGATCGAGTATAGAAGGCGAAAGCACACACTCTCAAAAAGCCCTACGAATAAAAGACGTGGGCGTCTATTGATGAGTTCACAGGAACATTGAGCGGAACGATCTCAAAGTTTAGTAGCCTTAGTGAAACCCCCAAAGACAGAACAATGGTGAGAAAGCTACTTGATTCAGTTTCAGGCATGTATCTCCGGTTGGTGGCATCAATCGAGCAATACTCCGATGTGGATGCCATACCTTTTGAAGAAGGGATTGATAGGATTAAGGCCTACGAGATCCGACTAAAGTCTCGCAACAGCTACAAAAGTGGTAATGCGGGTTTCTTACTTACCCAAATTGAAAACAAACACAGTCAAAAGTCTTCGTGGGTAGGTTTCTCAACTGGCGGTAGAGGATGTCGCTCATCACACCATGATAGAGGGGGTCGATCCGGTGGTCGAGGTAGAGGAATCACACGAGGTCGAGGCGGTCCTGGCGGTTTGTCAGCGCCTCGTGACTTAAATAATAATCACTAAAGAGGAATGGATAAGAGTCGTATTAAGTGTTTCAATTGTGAGGAATATGGGCACTACGCATCTGAACGCAAAGTTCCAAAAGAAAGAGGAAATGAGGCAAACTTGACTCAAGCGGAAGAAGATGGACCGACTTTACTTTAGACTGTCTATGTTGAAATGTCAAACAACATGGTGTTGTTGGATGAGGACAAAGTTTGTCCAGGACAGAAGAACAAAAAAGACCTATGGTATTTGGACAATGGCGCAAGTAACCATATGACCGGTGTGAGAAGTTTCTTTGCTGAGATAGACGAAAAAATGATTGGGCAGGTACAATTTCGTGATGGGTCTAAGGTGAAATCGCAAGCAAAAGACCCATGTTGTTTGAATGCAAGAATGGCGAGCAACTACTTATACCCGAGGTATATTTCATACCTGCTTTGCATTGTAATATTTTGAGTTTGGGGCAGATGACAGAAGAGGGATACAAGGTTAAGATGTTACACATGTATCTACGTGTGTATGATGAAATAGGAAGGTTAATAATGAAGGTAGAGCGATCCAATAATAGGCTGTACAAGATCATTCTCCATACATCTCAACCAGTGTGTATGACTACTAGCCTTGATGACGATACATGGTTATGGCATGCAAGGTTGGGGCATGTAAACTTCCGTGTCATGGATTCTATGGTTGAAAAGGGCTTAGTACAAGGTATACTAAGAATAAACCATCCTACTCAAGTTTGCGACGGGTATTTGGTCATAAACAAGCCAGACAAACAACCATTCCCGAAAGAAACACTGTGGCGAGCAAGTAGACCCTCGTAATTCATGTTGACCTTTGTGGTCCAACAACACCACAAACCATGGTTGGTAATATGTACTTCATGCTAATCATTGATGACTTTAGCCGATACATGTGTATGAATATGCTCAGAACAAAAAACCAAGCTTTTGCCGCCATCAAGAAGTTCAAAACAGAGGTTGAAAACGAGAGCCTGTACAAGTTGAAGGTACTACGGACTGATCGGGGAGGTGAGTTTACCTCCTAAGTTTTTCAAATTTTTGCAGCAAGGCATCAAAAGACACCTAACTGCACCGTACTCTCCCCAACAGAATGGTGTAGTTGAGCTTCGCAACCGGGCCATTCTCGAAGCCACAAGTTCGTTCTTGAAGAAAATAAATGTGTCAGAAAGATTATGGGGGAGGCAGTTCGTCATGTTGTATACGTCCTAAATCGGATGTCGGGGAAAGGTGTGAAGAAAGATGACACCATATGAAGGATGGAAGGGAAGAAACCCAACACTTCAAAATCTTAAAGTATTTGGTTGTCTTGCACACACGAACAAAGCTTAGCTATCGAAGCATTCGGGTGGTATATTTAGGGGTCCAACCAGGTAGCAAAGCTCATAGGCTCTTCAACACTAAAGAAAATAAGGCGATGGTGGGCCTAGATGTGGTATTTGAGGAAAAAGTTAAGTGGAATTCGGCTGAAGCCCAAGGTTGGGAGTTAAATTCAAATTGGTTTAAAGGCTTTATTAATTCTGCGACAGAAGGGGTAGAAGCAAAAGAAATCCAAATAGGTGAGAAAGTCTATCTTTGCAATTAGAAGCAAACCAAAATCAATCACTGATGTTTATTCCATCAGTGACGACACCAAGTACAGGTAACCAATCAAACCCAACACCTCTCACGTTTGATTCATCAAGTACATCTCCTAAGAATAGCCAATAAACAAGATCATGTATGTACGATAATACCCATATACGTGGATTCCGTTCCCACAGAAACTTACTCACCGGAAGATGAACAAGCAGATTTGATGTTTGTTGGTGAAGAGCCTTCGACTTATGGGACATCTCCAAACGAGAATGTTTCCAGAGTTTATGGGACGACCTTGTGCGTTTTCATGCTCGTCCAAGAGTGTGATTGGCAAACTGCATCGAAACGTAACAATCAAAAAACGAGAAAGGATTAATCCATTCACACATGACATTGCAGAAAAGACATATGATGTTGACTTGAAGGTAGAGGGGTTTGAGGAAGCCGCTTGTTTAAGAAAACAATACGACGAACTACTAGCCAGGTTAATGGATTCTTCTGGATGTACCACCGATGTTGATTTCTTAGCCGACGGTACCATGAATACCTTCGAAACAATTTAATTCCAGGATTGATCCTCAATGTCTTGACATTAGTTAGCATTATTTTTGTGATTATGATAATAGGGGTTATTCTTATTGAGTGTATTTGATTGGTTTTTGGTGGACTAGGGATATCAAGATAAAGGTGCTTAAAAGGCCTGGTTATGGAGTTTGGACCGAGCCTTGACCACTTATTATATACCCGGTTATGGCTAAGACTTAGGTGTTTGCATAGTTGGATTCTTTTTGTTAGATTTGAATATGTTAAAGGATTTGAATTTGGATTTTGATGGATTTAAATAGACAAAATTACAGTTTTGATCCCTAAAATATACCAAATATTTCACTTTAGGACATAGTATCCCAAATTCACGGTTTTGGTCACTAAAATTTCCAAATGGTTTCAAATGTGTCCCTCACTTGGTTACCGTCAACTACTCCACGTTAAATCCAGGAGTTGTGTGACATCGTCAACTAAAAGTACGAAAATGCCCCTAATGAAGTCGCACAACTCTTGGATTTAACGTTGAGTAGTTGACGGTAACTAAGTGATGGACACATTTGAAACCATTTGCAAACTTTAGTGACCAAAATCGTAAATTTGTGATAGTATGTCCTAAGATGAAATATTTGGTATACTTTAGGACCAAAACTGTAATTTTATTTATTTAAATCCATCAAATTCCAAATTCATCTAAATTCAAATCCTTTAACACATTCAAATCTAACAAAAAGAATTCAATTATGCAAACACCTAAGTCTTAACCATAACCGGGTATATAATAAGTAGTGAAAGTTCGGTCCAAACTCCATAACCAGACATTTTAAGCACCTTTATCTTCATATCCCTAATCCACCAAAACCAAAACAAATAGACTCAATAAGAATAACCCCTATTATCATAATCACAAAAATAATCCTAACTAAAGTTAAGACATTGAGGACCAATCCTGGAATTAAATTGTTTCGAGGTATTCATGGTACCGTCGGCTAAGAAATCAACCTCGGTGGTACATCCAGAAGAATCCATTAACCTGGCTAGTAGTTCGTCGTATTGTTTTCTTAAACAAGCGGCTTCCTCAAACCCCTCTACCTTCAAGTCAGCATCATATGTCTTTTCTACAATGTCATGAATGGATTAGGCCTTTCTCGTTTTTTGATTGTTACATTTCGATGCAGTTTGCCAATCACACTCTTGGACGAGCATGAAAACGCACAAGGTCGTCCTATAAACTCTGGAAACGTTCTCGCTTGGAGATGTCCCATAAGTCGAAGACTCTTCACCAACAAACATCAAATCTGCTTGTTCATCTTCCAGTGAGTGAGTTTCAGTCAGATAGGGAATGAAATCCGCGTATAGGGGTATTATCGTACATACATGAGCTTGTTTATTGGCAATTCTCACGAGACGTACTTGATGAATCAAACATGAGAGGTGTTGGGTTCGATTGGTTACCTGTACTTGGTGTCGTCACTAATGGAATAAACACCGATGATTGATTTTGGTTTGTATCTAATTGCAAAGATGGACTTTCTTCACCTATTTGGATTTTTGTCGCTTCTACCCCTTTTGTCGTGGAATTAATAAAGCCATTAAACCAATTTGAATTTGAATTTAACTCAACACCTTGGGCTTCTGCCGAATTCCACTTAACTTTCTCCTCAAATACCATATCTCGGCCCACCATCGCATTATTTTCTTTAGTGTTGAAGAGCCTATGAGCTTTGCTACCTGGTTGGACCCCCAAATATACCACCTGAATGCTTCGATAGCTAAGATTTGTTCGTTGGTTCGATGGCTCTTCGTGTGTGCAAGACAATCAAACACTTTAAGATGTTGAAGTGTTGGGTTTCTTCCCTTCCATCCTTCATATGGTGTCATCTTTCTTCACACCTTTCCCCGGCATCCGATTTAGGACGTATACAACATGACGAACTGCCTCCCCCATAATCTTTCTGGCACATTTATCGTCTTCAAGAACGAACTTGTGGCTTCGAGAACGGTCCGGTTGCGAAGCTTAACTACACTATTCTGTTGGGGAGAGTACGGTGCAGTTAGGTGTCTTTTGATGCCTTCCTTGCTGCAAAAATTTGAAAAACTTAGTAGGTAAACTCACCTCCCCGATGAGCCTGTAGTACCTTCAACTTGTACAGGCTCTCGTTTTCAACCTATGTTTTGAACTTCTTGAAGGCGGCAAAAGCCTGGTTTTTTGTTCTGAGCATATTCATACACATGTATCGGCTAAAGTCATCAAGGATTAGCATGAAGTACATATTACCAACCATGGTTTGTGGTGTTGTTGGACCACAAAGGTCAACATGAATTACGAGGGGTCTACTTGCTCGCCACAGTGTTTCTTTTGGGAATGGTTGTTTGTCTGGCTTGTTTATGACCAAACACCCGTCGCAAACTTCAGTAAGATGGTTTATTTTTGGTACACCTTGTACTAAGCCCTTTTCAACCATAGAATCCATGACCCGGAAGTTTACATGCCCCAACCATGTCATAACCAAGCATCGTCATCAATGCTAGTAGTCATACACACTGGTTGAGATGTATGGAGAATGATCTTGTACAGCCTATTCTTGGATCGTTCTACCTTCATAATTAACCATCCTATTTCATCATGCACACGTAGATACAGGTGCAACATCTTAACCTTGTATCCCTCTTCTGTCATCCCTATTTTTGGTATGGTGTAGTTTGTTAGTGTTAACATCGGACACTGAAACGAAACACCACTGCCCTTATTTCCCTGCTGTGCAACTGTCGATATACTGTTGAACCTTGGGTACTTAGGCATAAACCGTACATCACTTATACCAAGTATTAGATCAATGTCTACACAAGATCAAAACAATTACAATATATGGAGGGTAAAACTAAAGAACATAGACAACTATTAAAGCAATTTTATGGGTTTTATTCTCGATTGAAAAACAAACTCACTAAATACAAAATGTGATACTTCTACTACTATTTAAAGTAGCAAAGTGAAAGAAAAAATGGAAACAATAAACCCACGTACTACTTATATGTATTTGTAACCAACCGTGTAGTGATTAGCATAAAAGTTTACCCGGTTGGCGCGCACGCGTGAACACACACACACGTGTGTGTGTGTGTGTGTGTCTGTTTCTGTAATTATTCCTACTTAACAACTCATTTTTTAAACTTTCGTATTACACCGCATAATTATAAAAACTTTTCAATTTAACAACTTTTACTTTAGTTAACTCTCTCTTTCTTCATAAATATGGTTAAACAATATATTTAGAAAGATTAGTAAGAAAGTCTATTTTCTAGCATAAACTATAAAATGTATGAAATCGCCGGAAAACTTTTTATGAAAAAGTTAATTAAAAATTATCGTGGGACCGTTTTGCTGTGGGTTTTGTTCTCCTGTGTATGCCAATAAAGTAGTGAATTGAGTGTTATGAACGACTAACAAATTCTCAAATTATCCACGAAAAAAAATACAAGTTATTTTTATCTCTCTTGCTAGAAGGATGAAACCCACTTCTGTTCCATCTCTCTGTTGCATCAAGTTCATACTTATTTTTATCTTCACACATTTGTAATTTTATCTGATACCAAATCTGGTGATGCTTGTAACCATAACGAGTTTTCATTTTATAGCTACATAGAGATCTCTATTTCATTCCGGATTAATTGAACACTATTCTTCCTTGGTAAGTTCTATAAAACCTATTCCGTAAGCTCGAGCTATCATTTATTATTTCATACAATTCAAACTTAATCTGCTATCGAATCTAATCAAACTAGAAGGACACATAATGTTTATTTTAGCTAGTTGTTTAATCATCGTGGCATTGCTTATTCGGTGAAAATTATTCTTCACCCAAATGTATCCGTTAATGCTAGAAACATTTTTGTACCGAATCTATCATATCAGGTAACTAAATCACTGTATCGTTCTTCCTTGTAATAGTTGTCAAATCTATGCTTAGTTCGTCTAGATTATTGTTTTCATCCGGTTATTATGTTTATTTTCTTTAGAAATTAAATTACCGAAGATTTGTGAAACTCGACAAACTTGGAGAACTATTTATATCAACTCAGGATTTACTTGGTCATGAAATTACCCGTTTTCTATTTCCTCGTTAAATGTGTAAAGTTCTTTTTTATTCATTAAAACTCCGTGTTAGGCATAGCAACTTAGACAGCTACAAGTGATTCGATGATCTACATATTTATTTATAGTATAACATATATACATTGTTATTGGCGGCAGGTAAGTAAGCCAGATGTCTAATACAATCGGAGTAATACAATCGGACTTTAATGGTAGTTAGTTTGAAGGCCTGTTTAGAGAAATATTTTGGTATATATTGAGCGTTATAGTTCTTCATATCAATGAAGTCAATACCGCAAAAGTACAATTTAGAATATCAAAACTGTACTTTTGCGCTATTATCGTCATTGCTCTAAAGAACTATAACACTCCATATACCAAAATATTCCTCTAAACAAGCCTTCAACTTAATTATCATTAAAGTCCCAATACATCCATATACACTGCGATTGTATTAGACATCTGGTTTACCTGCCACCAATAACAATGTATATATATTATACTGCAAATAAATATACTGATAATTGAGTCACTTGTAGTTGTCTAAAGTTAACTTTATGCCTAACCTAGAGTTTTAATTAATAAAAAAATCTTTAGAAATTTAACGAAGAAATGGAAAACTGGTAATTTCATGGCCAAGTAAATCCTGAGTTGATATAAATAGTTCTCCAAGTTTCTCCAGTTTCAAAAATCATCTTCGGTACTTCTAATTTCTTTAGAAAATAAACATAATAACCAGCTGAAAACAATAATACAACAATCTAGACGAACTAAGCATAGATTTGGTAAGTATTACAGGGAAAAACAATACAATGATTGATTTAGTTAACTGATATAATAGATCTAACAGAAATGGTTCTATAAGTTCCTCTAGTTTCATAGATTCAGTACAAAAACGATTCTAGCATTAACGGATATATTTGGTTGAAGAATAATTTTCACCGAATAACAACAGTTAAAATAAACATAATGAATCTTTCTAGTTCGATTAGATTCAATAGTAAGTTCAAACTGTATGAAATAATAAATGATATCATAAGCTTACGGAACAAGTTTTATAGAACTTACCAAGGAAGAAGAGTGTCGTGTTAATCTAAAATGAAATAGAGATCTCTAGGTAGTTAAAATAAAATGAAAAGTGGTATGGTTACAAGATTCACCAGATTTGATGCAGATAAAATTACGAATGCGTGAAAATAAAAACAAGTATGAGCTTGATGCAAGAGAGATATGAATGGAAGAGGGTTTCATCCTTCTAGCAAAAGAGATAAAAATAACTTGTATCTTTTCGTGGATAATTTGAGAATTTGTTAGTCATTCATAAACACTCAATTTGCTACTTTATTGGCATACACAGGAGAACAAAATCCACAACAAAAGGGTCCCACGATAACTTTTTCATATAAAGTTTGCCGACAATTTCATGCATTTTCTGGTTTATGCTAGAAAATAGACTTTCTTACCAATCTTTCTAAATATATTGTTTAACCAGTGTTATCGATAGCGAATAGCAATATATAGCGACACGTTACCTATACGCTACGTAGCGATAACGATGAAATAGCACCACGCTATTTCGTATTTAGCGACAAACTATCAGCACATAAAAGCTATTTATTAGCTTCACCTATTAATCTATTTTAAAAATTATAATCAATAAATAAACAAATAACCAATAATATTAGCCCATAATTGTTCTAAAACGTGAATATGGCAAAAACAAGTGTTAATTTTAGACTCTAAAATACAATTAAAAAAGTTTCTCTTTTAATATTTGCTAATATTATTGGTTATTTGCTTATTTAACACTTTTTTCTTCAAAGAGAATACGTAATAAATTATTTTTGGACTCTAAAATACACGATCGATAGAAGGAGAGAATATGGAGCTATTTTTTTACTGCAGTCAACGCAAATCCTAGCATTCTATTTTTACCGAGGAAAAAAAATGCAGAAATCGCTAAGCCCGCTATGAAGTCGCTACGTAGATGATAGCACCATAGCACTGCAACGCTACAATGCGCGCTATAACAGTCGCTATGAAGAAAGAGAGAATTAACCAAAGCAAAAGTTGTTGCATTGAAAAAATTTTAAAAGTATGCGGTCTAATTCGAAAGTTTAAAAAATAAGTGGTTAAATAGGAATAATTACCAAAACATTTTATATATATATATATATATATATATATATATATATATATATATATATATATATATATATATATATATATATATATATATATATATATATATATATATATATATATAGACACACACACACACACAAGACTCACGCCCTTACATCAGCGACTACATTCACCGCCAGCGACCTCCTGTTAAATCGTCGATTCACCGTCGGTGCCTCACGTCGGCCGTCGCTCTCACCCTCGATCTGTCTTACTCTCAACCTCCTGTTAAATCTCGAACCGTCAATCTCGCTTCCGGCCAACATTCGGGGTTCGTCGGCCACAACAGCCTCATCATCATCTCTCTCTCTCTCTCTCTCTCTCTCTCTCTCTCTCTCTCTCTCTCTCTCTCTCTCTCTCTCTCTCTCTCTCTCTATCTATATATATATATATATATATATATATATATATATATATATATATATATATATATATATATATATATATATATATATATATATATATATATATATATATATATATATATATATATATATATATATATATATATATATATATATATATATATATATATATATATATATATATATATATATATATATATATATATCTGAACACAATTTCATTTAGGTTGATTTGGTGGCTTGGAAATATAACCGAAAACCGTGGCCGGAGATGTAGACGGAAGTTAGTGGCCGGTGTTAACAGAAAAATACATAAACTTACGTGGATTTGTTTTTTGATTAGCAATTCATCTGTGTTCTTAATTTTTCTGTAATTTTAAATTGTTATGTAATAGTCTTTAAATATACTATAACGAGACATTTAATTTACTGACTTAAATTTAGTTATCTGTAACTTTAGTTTTCAAAAAGTTCACTTAATTTTATTCGTTGAGGTTATTTAGTATGACCCTTTCAAATTAAAGATAAAGTTTGAATCAATTTTCTAATAAATATCAACTACAAATATAGCACTATATACAAAAAACACTTAATTACCGATAAAATGATCATTTTCAAATAAAGGACCAAAATTGGTCATTTCTTTTTATCTATTTCTTTCAGGTTTGGCCCAAAGACAACATGGTTGTTTTTTTAAATTAAGGATCAAATTAAACACTTAAACACTGATATGTAAGAAATTTTTAGAGCTAGAACATATTTTAAAATATGGGTCTACAACTAATTATGCATTATGATATTAAAACATTAAAAAGTAATGTATGTACAAAAAATAAAATCATGAATACCACTAAAAGATAGATATTTTATTGTAAGAACATACCTTTTTTTTACCTCACTAACCACTAGAAAACCCATATTGCAATAGCCATTTTTAATTGCTTCAATCAATCATCACTTCCATAAAACAACCTCTACATCGTTTTTCCCAACACAAAAAAAGATAGAAACCCCAGTTAGTAAATCTTTTTTTGAGAAAACTTCCAACTTCAAAATATAGCTACTATAGGTAAGTATAAAGAAAAAATAAAATCTACAGGGAACAACCATAAATTAAAAAGGAAGTGATATTTCCAATTTTGCATTCAAACCTTCTTTATACCTTATATATTTCAGGTTACAATCACAAACAAAATCAGCCATTTAAGAAGTCCATAATTGGAATTTTAACAAAATTAAAAACTAAATTGTTACTTAACAGACCATATTCAAACATCTTAAGTGAAAGACAATATTAAGGTGATGCAAAATGAAGTTTTTCATTGATGATAACTCTAAATATAAAGTTTCTCCCATAAAATTTTCATTTATTAGCACACTCATAGCATACTACTCACATGCCTAGGATCAATTGTCATCTTCTTGAGATATTTTGCCTCATTGATCCTGAAAAATAAAACCAAAAACATGGAATATTTTCAAAAAAGTAACATCATTAAAATGCCAAACTTTGATGGCGAAATAGGTTTGTTTATGGGATCACTAAATAAACACTTTCCTGTCGGTAAACAATGGTAAAGTAACTTCACATTATAACTCAATAACCAAAACCCGTAAAGATATAATCATTTAAATAAACCCCAAATGAAAAGGCAGGAGCTTTACTCACATTTATCCAAGAAAGATGGATGTTTTTAATATCTCGAAAAGGGAGTTTTTGACTAAAAGGGTGTCTTTTAGCAAAATATTTACCAAATGAGTATAGTTTAAAAAATATTTACTAATTAGGTGTAGTTTCAATTTTTTTATTTTCAAATAATTATATTAAGGCAATGTTAAATGACAATCCTACCCTTTATCTTCTTCATTTCTTCACCTTAAACAAACCTAACTTCAATCGTAATTTATGAAAACAAAATTAGAGCTAAAACAAAACAAAATATAGTCAAAACTCACCAATTACAAATAAAAATCAAACGTAAATAAAAATGAAGTCGCGATAATGCTTACTTTAACATGAAAGTGTAATCAGGAAAAATAGTTAACAACAATGATGAACATCAAATATGTTTTTCCAGAAATTCGGGCGTATAGAAGAATGTTGCTTTCGAAGATGTTGATCGTATTAGCAGCGAGAGATTCCGTATGATTACGCCATTGCTATGGAAGTTCAAAAGGTTTTTTAAACATCGGTTCGAAAAACGACTAAAGAAGCAGTTTCCGAAAGTCGTCAATCGACCATGAAATTTCTGAATGAAAAGAAACAAGAACTCGAGATCCAACCGATTTATTTGTTGTCAAGGTTTTTGAACTAGTCATTTGGATGAAAATCTTATAAGTTATAACAATATTGTAATAGCTTCATACTCGCGGGAAGAGACACAACGTCGGAGGCCATGACGTGGTTTTTCTGGTTACTTTACAAGAATCCGGCGATCGAAAGTGGAGTTGTGAAAGAAATCGAAGAGAAATCATATTCCCCCATTTACGATGAAGTGAAGGATATGGGTTTGTCTTTGGTGGTTCCCGTAGAAGTTAGGGTACCGATTAATGTTTTTGAAATTAAAAAACACCTTGTTTTGTAAATATTTTTAAAAATACACTCATTAGGTAAATATTTTTTTAAAAGACCCTATTTCGGTCAAAAACTCCTCGAAAAGGTATGATTTTTATAATACATGTTCAGAAATCCAGCTAATTTCATACGGATTTGCAACATACGCAACGTGTTTTTAATTTCAAATAAACAATCAACGAAGGAAAAGGGGTCATCGAAGGTACCTAGAGGCCATGACCAAGAGAAGAACACAGACATATCAGCTTTATTAACCTAGTAGCGTAACTGAAATTAAGATTACGGTTTCAACAACTGCTGGTGGCGGAATCGGGGTGGCGGCTTATGGATTTTAGAGAAATGGAGAAGGGTTTGCGACCTAGGGTTTGTCTGATACGATGGTGGGTTTGTGCGAGATGGAGTTGGTAGGCGACGGCGGAGAAGGGTGGGTGACTTTAGGATATTGGTGGAAAGCTTATAGAATATTTATTAAACCATCTAACAATAATTCATATATTTTTAAAAGCTAATAAAGATGCAACATAATTTATTTTTTAAATGCCACATCATTCATGAAACTGATAAAGATGCAACATAATCTATTTTTTAGGCCATCCGGTATGTCCGATACGGGCTCTCACTTTTTTCTCTTTCACGTCAGCGCCCCTCACTCCTTCCCTCACCCTTGTAAATGGTACCTCTCACTTCCCCTCACATTTGGTACAACTCATTATGCTTAATGTACAACCAACTTACCATTTCATTTCTGAACTCGCGCGACGTCAAGAACTCGCACGGTGGCAAGAATGCGACGAGCTCTCACCACAGGGGCGGTGTTCACCTCACTTTTAGTGAGGCTCGCACCCCACGTCGGGCTAAACTCCGCAAAGCCTTAAATGCCACATTTTTTTACGGCAGGTTAGTTGTTAAATTCTCCAAGTTATGTTAGTGTCATGGATTGAACATGATGCATGGTTAATTAAGATTATTTTAAAAATGTTTGATTTGCCCTTGTCAGAAAACAGCAACATGTTGTGTTTAAGATTGCAAATTCATGATTAGGGCAAAATGTTTTATTACATCATGTAACAATAATCTATATATTTTTTAAAACCCACAATATCTAATAAAAGTTCAACATAATTTATTTTTTAAATGCCACACCATTGATGAAATCGGGGAAATCCATGATACATGGTTAAGGCTATTTAAAAATGATTAATTTGTTCTTGAGGAAACAACATATATTATGATTGAGATTGCAAATTCACAATTAGGGCAAAATGGAACATAATTTATTTTTAAATGTCACATCATTCATGAAACCGGAAAACCCAATATGTATGGTTAAGGTCATTTAAAACATGATAAAACTGTAAAATTGTTCACGTGATTTGTAAAAAATTATGGATAGGATCCAACACCTCAACCAGAATTTTGATCATGTTTATTTCAAGTTGTCGGATCATACAACTACTAACGATTTAAGTTTTGGGAAACTTGCAATCGCCTCCTCAATGTCCAATGAAACTATGTAGACGAAAAAGTTTTATTTTATACGAATGGTCAAAATCATAAATTTGGATAAATCAACTATATGGATGATTTTTGTAATCTAATCTTTATTTATGTCTATTAGTCTTAAAAAAAAAAAAGGGTTAATGATCCATAATGATAATCAATAAAATAAAATTTACCCATTAGGTCATTAAAGTTTTAATTGCATCCAATAGGTCACCGAACTTTCAAAATTGCACGCAATAAGCCACTATCTTTCAATTTTGCATCCAATAGGTCACTAAACTTCTAGTTTTGGTTTTAAAATATCATTGTTTTCAATTTTAATCAGTTAAAATTGATGTGATGAGATCGCATGACTGGTTGTTGCCCTCCGATGAAGAGAGTAGTAGCGACAGGAGGCGGATTAGGTATTAGAGGAAGAGAGTCATGGGAGTATGGTCGAGGTGGTACGACTGTGGTGAGATTGTGGATAAGCTTTAAACCCGCTTGAGGTGGTAGAACAATGGATGAGTTGAGGAAAATGGTCTACGCCTGGTTGGCATAGATGGAGGTGTCGCCAGAACTGGAAAACGGTAGTTAAAATTGGAGACAATGGTATTTTAAAACCAAAATTGAAAGTTCAGTGATCTATTGGGTGCAATTAAAAATTTCAGTGACCTAATGAGTAAATTTTGTATTATTGGTTGTCATTTTGGATATTAACCCAACAAAAAAAAGGTATAGTTGTTTCAAAAATATGAAACACATACAAAATTCCATTCAAAACAGATTAAACGTCTCTAACCAACCAATTAGCAAACCGCATGAGTTGACAACTTTAGAACCAACATTTTATATTTTTCAAAATTAAATTAGAGGGTATTGATGGTTAGCATAATTATCACAATGATATCTCTAGTCTGCACCAAAAAAATAAATAAATAAGGGGCAACTATGTCATTTGAAACCATCAAGCTTTAACGGGGAAGAGTCGAAGATCACAAATAAGAACCTCCTTTAAGCTATAAAATGCAATATTTATACAGTTTCATCTTAAAAACCTGTAATAACTATTGGGAGTTAGAGATGGAAGCATACAACGAAAACATTGTGTGTCACCTACTCACCTTCTTGACCTATCAAAATTCATTTACAAAATACTCCTTTTCTTCTCAGATATATATATATATATATATATATATATATATATATATATATATATATATATATATATATATATATATATATATCTATGATACTATATAAAACATATATAATTTACAACACTTTAAAGCACAAAGTCTTAATTTTTAAGACAGTACAAGCCATTAATGCAACTTTATCTAATTTATATCATAAAATAAAACATTTATCTTAAATAATCTCAACCCTTGATTGCTTTGAAGTAATCAATGGCTTAAAACATATCTGACAACTTACATTGGATCACATTTTCAAATTTGAACTCCCTCCAAAAATATAAAACTACCTCTATAAATTAAGAAAATGTCACACCCTAATATTTACTTCAACCTTACTGCACGTTCCAGTCCTGCTGCACACTCTAGGCTGCTCCTGCATACCAAAGGTAACAATCTCTCATGCATTTTATTCAATATCATTTAGTTTCTGCACATAAAGATAAATAAAAATATTAAAATTTGTATTTGCAGGTTCCTATAATTGTTGGCTTTTTTTGCAGATTACAATTGTTGATTCTATTTAAAGGTATGGATTATGATTTTAATACCACCATTACAACATAAGAATTACAAATTTACATTTAGAAACATTAATATTTTTATAAATCAATTTCAGAATTGTCAGTTCCCTTAATGTTTCAATAACTACAAATGTCTTGATATTGCAGCACATTTTATTGATGTTTCACTTCCTACATCCAACCTCAATAACCAAAATCAAAGCAGAAACCAAAACCTTAAACCTGAAAAAACAATATATGCTAAGAAACCAAAACCTTAAACCTATATATATATATATATATATATATATATATATATATATATATATATATATATATATATATATATATATATATATATATATATATATATATATATATATATATATATATATATATATATACCGCAATTGTTAAACATGATATCAGAAAAGTGTTAAAAATCAGTGACTTAATTACTAAACTTGATAACATAAAAATCAGAAAAGTGTTAAAAATAAACATACCTTTCTATTTACACAGATCCGATAGAGGGTGATATGAGATCTGAAAAATAAATTCTTAGATTCAGAAATATAACATCAGTTACATAACTAAAATAACAATCAGAACCACATTCAGAAAACAAGAAACCTTAGATGCAACCGCAATAAAATGAAATTTTTTAGAGAAGCAGCAACCGATAATATAGATCTAAGTATTTTAACTTTCTGTTACGAAAATAAAAATACAAAGAAAGATCTAACATTGGAAGATTCGCATACCAAAAAGAAAAATAAAAAGAAATTAAGAAAAATGTATTTGCGGATTCTTCCTTTGAGGAAAAAACTATTGGATTTACAAGGTAAATAATAGACCACTTTTAATTGAAGAAAGTAAACCTGGATTTGCGTTTTACTTGAAGCCATATCATGCAAGGTTAGACCAGAGCTTGAAGTGAAACTTTATCGAGATCTAGATCGCCTATCCTGATCCAAGTTTTACCGGAACAATCAAAGTCAAAAACACATGTTTACACCAAAAGCGAGTAATCTAATATGTTCTTTGTGAAAATCCGACTAAGATCTGGGCCTGAATACTAGATCGAGGTCGTTATTCCAGATCTATGTTTTTTTTTAAAAAACGAAGCACACATCAATATCATAAAAACATTAAAAGATAACGTTATCGTAGAAACCATGTCGGAGAAGATGCTGAACTGTCCAGGTTGGAGAAGGAGGCGGTGGGAGGAGAGACAGCCAATGGAGACGATGATGATATGTACAAATCTGATTTTCCCTTTTCTTTATTTTCCTTCACGGTGTTGATCTATGCAGGTCGGAGGGAGGCCGGCGTTATCGGATCTGACTAGCTTCCGGATCTCAGATCTGACCTTGACGAAAACGTGATTCCAGCTTCCTTTTTCATGGGATCTGAGAACTGAGGTTTCCTCTTGATTAAACTCCACATCCTGTGCAAATACGGGTTTCCTGGACAAGTTCCATCCCCATCCCCAATCCCACCAGTTTCTGACAGAGGTAGAGGCGGATTCCCCCATTGATGAAACAGATTTGGAGCGGCGTATCGCCTACGCGGTGGCGGCGGAGGTAGTGTCAGAGATGGAAGATGGCTGGATCCGTAACGACATGGATGAGAGTTTCCGGCGCCTACCGGCTACCACCGAAGATGTATCGTCGGAAGAGGGCTGGTGGGAGACGGGGAGAGATCTATCCCTCTGTAACATGGAAGTCATGGCGGACTGGTGGATGGAAATGGTGGTGGGAATTGAAGGAATGAAGGTTATGATGGTGGCGAAAGCAAAGAAGGGTGTGAAAATGACATGAAATTAAAATTACACGGTGCTTTTTGTTTATTTAAAGGTGGTGGGTTCTATCATCTATGAAATGAAGTGTAATTTGTCGACATCATACCTCCTTTACCATACGATCAATGATGATTTATATAAATAAATAACTTTGAATAACTTTTCTTACATCAAAAGCTTGTAGCCTATTTTTCTTATACATTTAATTTGAATATTAAAATTTTTAAGCCATTAAACGATAGGAAATAGTATGTTGAACAAAATCTAATTGTCAAATACACAAATCGCCTCTTGAAAACTATAGAGTTCTTGTAATCGTTTCGATTGTAGTTGTGGTAAAATTGTGGTAAAATCATGATTCGTCTGTAACTGATGCACGTCTAAGGCAAGGGTGTTTTAGGAGATTAATGACAAAAAAGTAAATCAGAAGCCGTTGTAATGTACATTGCCTTTTATCTATATTTTGTCAAAGAGTGTAATCTTTCAGCTTAATGTAATGTTTCAATGCCTTTTTTATATATTTTGGTTCAGAATGTAAGTAATCTTCCATTTCATTGCAGCTTAATGTAATGCTCCAATGTCTTTTATCTAATGTAATCTTCCATTTCATTGCCAATTATAGCATAATTGGTGTTATTAGTTACATTTTTATATCATTTTCCCTATCTTAAATTGTAGTTATGCTTATGGTTCTATTTCATACCATGGGTCCAAAAAAATTCAAAATAAAACAATTCACAAGCAGCTAATCAATCGTCCGAAAAGAAATTAATCACTCTCATATTCCCACACTCTCGGGTATTTACCGTCCCCTATATCGTTGGAAAGGTAATCAATTGTCCGAAAAGAAATTAATCACTCTCATATTCGCCAACTCCCCTCCCATCTGCAACTTAAAACCTAAAAAGTAATTGCCGAAACAAAACTATTTGCCGCCGCCGCATTGCGCGGGTACGCAGCTAGTATATATATATATATATATATATATATATATATATATATATATATATATATATATATATATATATATATATATATATATATATATATATATATATATATATATATATATATATATATATATATATATATATATATATATATATATATATATATATATATATATATATATATATATATATATATATATATATATATATATATATATATATGAGAAGAAAAGGAGTATTTTGTAAATGAATTTTGATAGGTCAAGAAGGTGACACACACAATGTTTTCGTTGTATGCTTCCATCTCTAACTCCCAATAGTTATTACAGGTTTTTAAGATGAAACTGTATAAATATGGCATTATATATATATATATATATATATATATATATATATATATATATATATATATATATATATATATATATATATATATATATATATCCTACATCATAAATAAAAAAAATTAAAAAAAAAACATAAAGACATAGAAAAACTATAATGCTTCCTTTAATGTATGCACAAATGGCATCATAGCTTATAAGAACTATACTCCGTCTATTAACTCCCTACATAAATGAAAAAAGTTTCCAAACCAACTTCCTTTATAGTTACACCATCTACAAAACCTCCAACTTGGTCAAACATTATGTATTGACTATGGTGTAATGATAAAGCCCTTGTATTTGCATCAGTAGGCTCTATAACAATGATTTATACTCGTGTAAAATATGGAGAAAATTTACAATGATATTGAAGGAATATAGTGCAATGTCTAAATAGAAAAATAGGCTTACCTCTTGTGAAACCATTTTGACATAGGGAGCTATACCTAAAATTAAACCATCACCACCAATATAGAAAATTATGGCTCTTTTTTGGCGTATGCTTGTGCTTCATCATATGAATCGCCTTCAAGGACGACTATTGCACATAATATTTTGACATATTCCTATTGAATCCATCATTCAGCAATAGAGTAATCAAGTATGGAGAAGAAACATCACCAAGCAAACATAGACAAAAAGGAAGGAAATGGAAACTATATATGTAACACCCCACACTAAGGGTAGTGGTAAAAACATCATTTTAACCCATAAGTTTTCATCAAATTGATCAATCATCACATACAAGAACTTTGGTCCCAAAATGACTCAATGCAGTTAGATTTCATTTGAACATCGTTTTAAATTTCATTGGGTTTTACCTGAAAATCATTTCAGAGTTTTTTTGTTGCAGAAAATCATATGGTCTCAATTTCAAAACAATTTGGCTTGTTTCAAAACAGTGAGGTGGTTACAATCTAAATATCATTACAAAGTTTAAATAAAACCACACAACTCATGACCTTCTAAAATCCCAAACTCTACTTAGGTCATCCTTAATCGTCACCTAAGCACATGTCAAATATGTTAGGCAATGGAAATGCCTAATGAGAATAATTGGATCAACTCACTAAGAGTAGGTGATGTCAACCACCATACTAAAGTCAAACCCCTAAAAATATCTTAAAAACACTCATACGTCATAAAAATAGTGTACGTCCTAAAATTTAGACTAAAATTTTCATTTTAATTTTTAGAGCATACGTATAAAAACCACATTAATTTTCATAAAAACATCCGTGCCAACCAAACAACATTTGAAGTTGAATTTCAATTACATTTCCTGCTAACCAAACGGCTTGAAATTGAATTTCAATTCCTTCAAAAACTTTCTGCGAACCAAACGCTACATTAGATTTTTACAGATAAAGTCTGGATTTTTGCATATGGTTATCTGTGAATTTGTTTGAATTTTTTTCCTGTGAAATTCGTATGTCATCAGCGAATACCATCAAAATGATGTTTTAATGATTTCGCAGATGGTCTGCAAATTTCGCAAATATCATCTATGAACATATAAACTATAATGATATTTGACTATTTTTTGAAAAATGATCTATTTGATCAGCCATATTTGTCTCTTCTTTTTCCTTCTTTTTATTTGTAGATTATAGCTCAAAATTACTTTTTTTTTCTTCTTCTTTTTATTTGTAGAATATAGCTCAAAATTACCATTGTAGTTTCATATATTTTGGTTTCATCATCGTACAAACGTTTTTCTAGTTTGATAGCTAAGAACTTGAATATTTTAGTAAATTCGGTGCATAATACTTTGAATTATGCACTATATTTTAGACGTTGTTCGGTTTGTTTGACCATCCAAAGATAAGTTTATTGTAATTTGCCGTATAAACTTTGAATTAACAAAAAAACAACTTTAACCAATAAAATATTATCTCGATGGTTTTTTGAATTCATTACTAAGAAACCCTAATGTTTTTTTTTCCTAAAAGGAATAAACTCTCATTGTAAAAAAAATCGATGGTTAAAGAACCCTAACAATCATGGTTTTGATAGAATTTGACTTTATTTGTTTTAATTATAACAAATATACCATTGTGTTTCTTTTTTATTAGAATACTTCATTTTAAAATTCTAACTTAGTATAATAACGAATGTTTCTTTGAGTTGATTTTCAAAGGATAATAGTGAAGTAGAGAAAAAACGAAAATAGACTTCTATAACAAACAAGCAAGAAAACTTTAAATAAACAAACAAACAAATAAAAATAAGTAATATTTATTGTATTCAACCCTTTACTATAAGTTTTTAATCAACTTTCCTTGTATTAAAGTCAGTTTAAAAGAAATTGTTATTGACTACAGAAAAAGTTTAATTTTCGTTCAAGACTATAATAACAAAAGCTGGTAGATACCTCAAACATTTCAAAAAGCAAACGAAAACATTGCTTTGATAGTCAAGACATTCATTAGTCATTACGAATCTTGAAATAAGAAATAACTAGCCATAAATCAGTTTTATATTAGACTAAATCTTTATTTAATTAAAAACAAAATCTAATTTGTTATTGGATTGTATTGTTTTTTAAGATGTTTATTTTGATGGTCTGACATATTGGAAATATTAGGTTGGATATTTTAGGTAATAAATTATAACTTGTATATTTAAGTATGAGCGGAATAAGATTCCAGTTACGTACGGTTGACCTGCAAAACTTTCCGTGTATTCCAAAAATAATTTCAGATCATTAATGCATAATTAAGTATCTATAATTTAATCAATTAGTTAAAATTTTATATGCATTAGAACATAATTCGAGTGAGTTTAAACTTGTTAAACCTTTTTCTTTTTATCAACTTTTTATTGGACTACCAATTTACTAAAAGAATATAACTTTAATCGATTTATGATTTAAAATAGACGTATCTAATTAATAACGATAAAGATGGAAAATCAAAGTCAATAAGTGATTAAAGGGTAGAATAATGAAGATGTCAACACCGACTTTAGATAAGAAGCCACCAGTGATATGTTGAATTTGATTGAACCACGTGGAAAAGCCGCAGCCAAAAATTGACCACTTGAAATAATAAAGGGGTCCAATTAGATTCATGAGAATATCTCGTCGGCGGAAATAAAGAAAGGCATAACAACCTACTTTAATTCATCAAATGAGCATTTTGGAATAACATTGGGCTATATTTCATAAGCTCACTAAAATATGGAGGTTAAATGATTATTTGTTTTAAATTAGAGAAAATGAAAGAAAAATGATTCAGAAGGGCAATCGTTTTTATTTTTGTTTGTATTTGGGTAATCTATTTTTTATACACATATAACCAATAAATTCGTTTGAAATGTTTACACATTACATCTATTACCGGTTGTTGTAGGTTATAGCTGATGTAGCGTACATGTATTTTTTTATGTTTTAGAAGTATAAAAAATGTTTTTAGAAGTATACGTTGTATTTATATGGTTTTAGAAGTATATATAAGTGTTTTAAAATATAATAATCGTAACATTTGAATAGTTTAAACAAGTTCGTTGGTTATATGTGAACAAAAAATGGAATTACTCAAATGTGAATAAAACCAATAGTTTATTACCATCCTGAGTCAATACATAATGCCACGTGTACGTCATGTCAGCTATAACCTACAACAACCGATAATAAAGGTAATATGTTAGCACTTCAAACAAGTTTGTTGGTTATGTGTACAAAAAAAAATTACCCAACAAACGCAAAAGATAATTACCTTTCCGAGTAATTTCCTGAAAATGAATAAACTAGTTATTGTTCTTAACCATATATGAAAAAATAACCAATAATTACATGTACTTTTACATATATTTTGCAGTAGATACGATAAGAAATACATAATCTTTTAGTTCTAAATTGGTCATGTATATTTAGGGGTGAGCATTTGGTCTTCGGAACCGAGCCCAAGCCCGAGAACCGAGGGAACCGAACCGAAAATAGGAACCGGGTACATGTCACGGTCGGTTCTTGGTAGCGGAATTTTGCTTATGTCGGGTTCGGTCCACTCGGGTTTGGTCCAGTCGGGTTGGTCGGTTTTTGGGTTTTAGGACCAAGTAACCATGGAATTTTAAAAGCCCACTTTGTAGTATACCAAAACAAAATGTGATTGAGTATCTTTTTTCCTTGGACCCAACGTTTACCCTTTCACGATCACGTCTCCACTTTTCCAGCCTTCCTTCCTTCTTCAAACAATGGAAGTCGTCCCTGTCGACTTGGTTGGAGTCGATCACGCTAAAACCCACCAAAATCAATATCATCTTTCTCAATTAAGCCAAGATTATTCAAAGGTTGCACAAGATTTAAAGTTAGAACCATTCAATTTTCAAGAAACAATGACAAATTGGGTTCCATCTCAAGATGATACTCAAGTAAGTTTTTTTAGTTTTTTTTATTAGTTTTGCATTCTTTTACTTGTAATCAATAATAGTTTGTTATGTTTTATTAGAATATTTGTAATGAACTATGTTTTGCAAAGTTTTAATGGAAAGTTTGGCTAATGTTCATTGAAATCAAGAATTGTTATGTTCATTGGAAACTTTGTATGATAGTATGATACTAGGGTTTGAATGCTCATTGGAAAGTCTTTAATGTCATTGGAAACTTTGTATGAAATCAAGATTGTATTACACTAGGTTTCGTTGTTCCAAATCAAGATGAGTTTTGGTTTTTTGACAACGTACTTTTGTATTGTACTAGGTTATTCGTAATGAACTTTGGTTTTTTACAATGTATTGTACTATGTTATTTGTATTGTACTAGGTTATTGTTAATGATAATTGGTTTACAAACATTTGAGAATGAACTTATTTTTTTGTAGTAGGTTTTTGGCAATGAACTTAATTATTAATATATTGGTTTTGATTAATGTATTGCTTTGTGTTTATGTGTTGTAGACGGAGGAAGATGAGTTCATTCCATCTACACAAGAACCATCACAACCTTCACAACCACGACAAAAAAGGAAAAGGGCGACAAATTCAACAAAAGGAAAAACCTTCTCGATTTATTGGCAATATTTTTCAAAAGAGATGTCCGATGCGAATGGTGTACCAACTAGGCATGGAAAGTGCAACTTTTGTTCAAGCATGATTAGGTCCGATCCCCTTAAAAACGGTACATCTAGCTTAAAAAAACACTATGAAGGTTGCATCAAAAACCCGGAAAACAAAAAAGAAAAAAACCAAATGACGCTACAATTTAAAAAAGAAGGGGCCAGGGAGGGTAGTGTAGGTGTATGGAAGCATGATGAAAAACGAATAAAAAAGCATTGTTGAATTTGTTTGTCGTTGGTGAATTGCCTTTTCAATATGTTGAAAACGAGACATTCATCGAATTTACAAATTCATTAAACGGGAAAGTCGTGTTACCCTCACGACACAATTTCCCGACAAGTTGGAGATTACTTCCTTGAGGAAAGAAACAAGATATTTACATTTTTAAGTAACCCCTTGAATGTGGTCCATTTGACCACCGACACGTGGACTAGCTCGTGTCAAAGGATTAATTATATGGTTTTGACCGCCCATTTTATTGATGAAAATTGGGTTATGCACAAACGAATAATAAACTTTGGGCCAATAGAAAGTCATAGGGGCGAGGATATAGGTAACGAGATTGTTGATTGTATCCAAGGATGGGGGATAAAAAATGTCATGACAATCACTGTAGACAATGTCACATCCAATGACAAGGCGGTACATTATTTAAGGGAAATGTTACCAAATTTGTATGATGATGGCAAACATCTACACATTAGATGTATGACTCACATATTAAATTTAATCGTTAAAGATGGGCTTAGTGTATGTCAAAGTAGTGTCAACCTCATCCAAGGAGCGGTACGTTATATTAGAAATTCAACGCAACGAATTGCCCGATTCAAGGAATGCATGAAAGATGAAGGCGTTGAACCCACCAAGTTCTTATGCAACGATTTGCCCACCCGTTGGAATTCAACATATGAGCTACTCAAAAGGGCAGTTGACTTGGAAGATTCCTTCACGGCGTACTCGGTTTGTGGTAAGTTATTTGACTCGTTATTTTCTGTTTTGCTGCAATTTTACATGTTTTTGTAATTGTCGTCACGACTTCATACAAAGTAGGTTTGACCTGCAAAATTTTCCAGCTTAAAATTCATGAGTAGTAGTCCATTTTAGGCTCTGGAATTTCTGCAA
Source organism: Cichorium intybus (assembly GCA_023525715.1). NCBI lineage: Eukaryota > Viridiplantae > Streptophyta > Magnoliopsida > Asterales > Asteraceae > Cichorium > Cichorium intybus. The sequence goes on along the minus strand of CM042010.1, from coordinate 31,734,970 downwards.
TCGGTTTTATATTGAGTGTTTTACAGTCCCCCGAACACAGCCTGTCAAGGCTGTTTTGTGCAGTCTTATTTTTACTTTTCTGCATTCTGACCCGGTTTTGAAACTGTCGTCACGACTTCGTACTTTGTCGGATTGATCTTAAATTTGTGCAACATAAAGTTGATGAGTAGTAGTTAATTTTAGGCTTTGGAATCACTGAAATAGAGTTTATATTGACTGTTTTACAGGTCCCGGAAAATGGGATATCAAAGTCGGAAATTTGTATCACTAAGTTTGTTTCTATATTGTAGATTCTTCTTACCAACAAGATGTGTTACCTCCCAATTCCAAAGACTTCGAGATATGTAGAGAGGTGGTGAAATTTTTGGAGAAATTCAAGACGAAGACGGACATCGTGTCGTCAAGTACCGAACCGTTGTCAAATCGGTTTTTCCGGGAAACATACGATGTTTACAAACACATCAAAGATTGGTCGTTGAAACCAACATTTTTGGAAATGGGGGTTGAGATGGAAGAGAAATTCAACAAGTATTGGGGTGATTTGGATAAACTCAACGACTATATGTACTTTGCGGCTGTCTTGGATCCGCAACAAAAGATTGAATTTCTCCGACATGCATTTGACAAAATGATTAGACTCACAATATCGGAAACAAATCCTATGTCTAATACAGATGTTTCTTTGAAGGTGTTGACATTAGTATGCAATGTTGAAAAAAAGCTTGAGAAATATTATGACATGTACAAAGAAAGAATAGAGAAGGTGTCGTCCAAAGTGCATTCTTAAAGTCATGGAAATGAAGATGTACAACGCGTTGTTGACGATGATAACGATTTTTTTGGTGAATTTTTGTCCGAAATAGGGAACCACACTGCTTCACTGGAATCAGAGTTGTGTAGATATTTGGCTTAAAAAAGAGAATCGTACAACAAGTCATTTGATATACTTGCATGGTGGAAAGCCAATGAATCTAGTTACCCGATACTTTCCCGCATGGCCAAAGGTACACTTTTAATATATTTTTATAACTTATTTAATATAGTTTTTTAAATACATGACTTGTTTATTGTATCATTTTAGATCTATTCGGTATCCAAATATCAACGGTGGCATCAGAGTCCGCTTTTAGTACCAGTGGACAAATTTTAGACTCGTACCGAACTAACTTGGCGACACCTATCGTAGAAGCTTTGGTTTGCACCCAAGGGTGAGGAAATCACGCAAGCCAATAGTTGACAATATTGATCAACTTTTAAAGGATGATGAGGTCGCCAAAGGTAACATTTTTTGTTTTGTAAATTCTTTTAATTGACATATTGCTACCTACTAACTATAAGTTGTCTTATACTCTCGTTTTTACTAGCAATTGAAGACGCAATACGAAATAGAAGACAAGGCAAAAGGAAGACTCGTTTAGAGATAATAGATGAGTAGGAGAATTTGATATTTGATGATTTTGATGGTGAGCTAAAAAATTTATGTTTGGTTTTGTTAAATTGTGTTGAACACTTGAACGTTTTTAATATTATTGGTTTGTTTATGTTTGCTTGTAATTACAATTCATTCAAAATCTTATAAACAAACATCTTATTTATTTAAAAATGTTATCAAAAAACGGCTCATTTATGTTACATATAAACTTGTCAATTTATGTAAAAACATAACAAACGTCTTATTTAAGCAAAATAAAATAATTAAGGTTGGTGAGGCTCGGTTCTCTCGGTCTCAAGACCAAACCCGGAACCAAAATTAATTACTTGGTCCTCTTGGTTCTCTCGGTCCAAAGACCAAACTAGGTACCAAGACCAAACCCGGTACCAACACCAAAACCGGACCCAAAAACAAACACTTGGTCCCGCTCGGGTAATACCCGACCAAACCCACGCAAAACCGAACCCGACCCCAAGACCAAGTACACATTTTTGGTCAGTCCTTGGTTCCAGATTTCCCCAAAGCTTGGTCTTGGTCTGGCTCGGGTTCGGTCTCGGTCGGGTCGGTTCCAGGACCAAGCTCACCCCTATGTATATTTAGAGGTTTTTTTTTTATCTTTTTTCATATTTACATCATTTTTACAGTGAAATCTCTCTCAACTTAATATTAGTTTTTGTCGTATAAACCTCCATTTCGCTGTAAAGATATGAAAATCCTTATTATAATTTTTGTAGACAATATTAAATTATGATTTTCGTAAAAGATATAAATAATTTCATAATATGAAAAACAATTTTGCTATATGCAAATTAAATTTTATCATACCGGAGTGAAAACAATTACTTACTCCTCATTTCTCGGTCCTTATTTTTTCAGTCTCCAACCCTTATTTCACAATGGCGCCTATTTTGCAATAATGCTCATTTTGCAATAGGCATTACGAAACATAAAAATAAAAACGACATAATATAAGGGTAAAAATGCATTTTGCATCATCCGCACCACTTCTCAGTCCTCATTCCGCATTACATATGGGGAGTGATATTTCACTTACGAAATTGATTCATCCACATTAAATGAATGTTTTATTGACTTGTACAATAGCTTCAAGTATATTGTACATCATGTGGAAGAATCAAATTTTCAAGTGGAAATATCACTTTCCATTACATATATCTCAATCCTCATTTCTCGGTATTCATTTTGTACTTATTTCTCAGTCATCAACCATTAGGTCGCAGTGGGGTCATTACAACCATAAAGTCCTTCGTGAATTCTATATAACATTCTCTCTTCCCATTTTACATAACAATTTTAACAATAAAGGTTCAATTCAAAAATATTAATGTTACAAAATTTAGGTTTCAAAGTCTCAAAACAAAGTTTAATTAAGTGAGGTCATTACAACCAATACAAAGCAATTCAAAAGCAAATACATTTACATAACCATCATTTTCTAGATATTCTTGTTACTTCCAATCTTCCACCTCAAGTTCATGCAATATGAATATATGTCAAAATGCAAGTGTTAGACTTGGAAAGCATAATGAGTATACTTGTGTTCAATTCTTCAAGGGTAGAGGATCAGAGCAATCACCTAATCCTAAAGTCAAATCCCTAAAAATAATTTTAAATCATCTGGGAGTTTTAATTGTTCTAGTGGATCAAAGATATAATAAACCAATAGGTCAAAAAGTTTAATAGTTGGGGACAAACATTTCAAAAGCAATCAAGTTCGAGATAAATATACAAAAAGAAAGTATACAACACATATGCAACTACTTACAAACCCCAAGTCAATATCTAAGTACAAATCATCAAAATGGCTAAACTTTCGAGCCTATATGAGATTAGCATAAAGCACACTACACAACTCTCATACCGGCCTATGAAAATTCCACAACTCACTCCCTTTGCTTGGCTTATATAAAATTCCAATTGTCATACCCACCCAAAGCTAGGTTCTAAGGAGCCATCATTAAAAAACCGCACAAGGGGTTGCAAGTCCCTTACATCAGACTTGGTGAGAAACCCACACTCTATAGTAAATATCCCAAAGTGGATATCCTTGAGTACCATACCAAGTCTCAACCCATCTTAAGTGGATAAACATGTTGATAATAAAAAAATAATTCAATTAAATATAAATATGTTCGTATTAGGGAGTCAAACTTGTCCAAAATAAGATTTAATGAATATACAAAATATATTTTGTATTCACATAGAGCATAAGGGATATATTTGTTGGAATAGTGTCCAATGTCATAACTAATTGGTAAGGACTTTTCATTAATAGCAGGGTCCTTTTTGGGTTGCCCTTAATAGTCCAAATGGTATTAGAGTTATTTGAGAGAGAGAATAAATAGTTTATTAATTTATTATGTGATGATAAATTAATTAGAAACTAGTTTGGAATTATTTAAAATGCAGAGACTAAATATTAATTGTGCAATAGTTGGACAATGGATAATATTAGTTGGGGGAGGATAGGGAACAAAATTTGAAGGGTTTATCTTCAAATTTTCATTCACCCTAAGGATATATGTGATAGGGTTTTGAATTTAAATATAATACAAATTAATTAACCAATTATCATTTATTCAGTTTAAATTCAAATAAGGTTTATCTCTAAACATCCTTGCAATCTATAAATACCCCTCCATGGCCCTCATTATTTTTGCCCCACTCCTAGAGGCCTCTGAGACTTGGAGTTTTCTCTTCTCTCTTAGCAGAATCTATAATCACTCTCTAGGGTTTTGTAACGAGCTTTCTTAATTAACCAATTAACCTAATAATTTGGACTTATTGGGTATGAACCATTAGAGGTACTCTCTTTTGGGTACTACCTTCCTTAACTTTGGGGATTTTGATCTACACAAAGGGTTCTTCAAGCAAATCGGTTTTGCTCAAGGTTGGTATTCATAAACCTTCTTGTAGTTGTTAATGTTGGATTAGGTGTCTAAGCAATGACTTATAATTTGTATTTATCTTATTAATTGAAGCAAAGTCCATTTCGGTTGCCCTCATAGCTAGAGGTTTGACAGAAAGTTCAGTAGAGAGAAAGGTTGATTTATTAAATGTTTAATAAATCAACAGAAATAAAATAAATAGTTTATTAATATATTAAAGTGATAATATATTAATTAGAAACTATATTAATTAATTAGAAATTAATCTAGAATTAATTGGATTTAATTTAGTGATTAATTTAATTAATTAAAGGTGCAGGGACTAGTTTTTTAATTATTCAATATTGAATATTGACTGATCAGTTGGAGCTATAGGTGGCGAAATTAAGAGTGTGGCCACTCTTAATTTCGAAACCCTAATAGGGTTTTAGAGGCTTGGTCCAAATGGGGTTTGTCCATTAGAGGGCTCCTCTAGGGTTTTGAATGTACCACCTGGAGGCTATAAATAAAGGAACCCTAGGGAACCCTAATCTGCGCCAAAATACACTCTGTCTCTCTAGAATTTTGTTCTCATCCTCTGGCTCTTGGGTGTGACTTCATTTGAGGCAAGATATTTGTGTTGCTGGCTTCAAGAAGAAAATCAAAGGTTGGTTTTTTCTTATTTTAATCTTTAGAAATTATTATTGGCCTTAGGAATTTTTGTTATATGTTCATTGATAGAGAAACATTGATCCTCATCTTAGGTTGCATGTGAACTTAGGATTATTTAGTTCATTGATTGCTAAAAACCTTTCAGTGGTATCAGAGCCTGCTTGTTTTTCTTGTGAATTGCTATAACTGCTTTGTTTGATCAAGGGTTTTTCGAAAATAAAACCCTTGGGGAAACCAAAATCGTTTTTGGTGGCTAGGGTTTTGAAAACCCTAGCCTCCACCCCTTATCTGCGAAATTTGGTAGCTAGGGTTTCTTAGGTTTGTTATTTTTGGTAATACTAATTAATTAATTACTGGAAACCTTAAACCCTCTACATGCCTTTTTCAAAATTAAGGGTTTAAGATAGGTAAATTAATTTGATTAATTTTGTGATGCCTATCTTGATTTAATTAGTTTAATTAAATTGTTTAATTAAAAGACAAATTAAATCACTTAATGGTTTAAATTTAATTTTTAAAATTATATGATAATTTGCGAAAATTAAAAGGAGTAAACCTAAAATATTTTAAAAGGTTTAAAATACATCTTATATATTTTATGATTAATAGTTAATCTTTTATATATAAGATAAATTGGTCAGTCTTACCGTTAGTAGGCCTCATTCACAAAACTGTCATATAAAGAGGGTATAAGGCGACTGCCTATAAAATGGTAGTCTAATGGGTGTCCACTCTCACCCACCGCTCTCCTGGTCAGGCAAGTGTCGTTAGCCGAACGGGTTTGATAGGACCGCGTAATTCTCATTAAAAGTATAATGCTGTAATTGAAAGTACTAGAACAATTCTTAAAAATCCCAATCTAGTTACTTTAGAAAAAAAATGTGAAATAAATGCTAATCCATGAAATTGAACATTACACTTTATGAGACATTAGTGGAGCGTGTGTGGTTAAGCGACACACTAATAGGGGCTCATAATGAGTGGTAATGGGTTTCTCATGATTTATCATTGTTGATGGAGCGTGTGTGGTTAACCGGCACATCAATTAGAGATGATAAATGACATTGAGGTTACCAAGCATATTTGCATGGTTATTCACATCCAGTTTGTCATCCTCGGCATCCCAGTCACAAACAGTGGAGCGTATCCGATATTAAACATGCCATTGAACAGTTCAATGAATCTCAACAGATCAGGAATTTCATAAGATGAAATTGATAAGTGTTTTATCTACCTTAATGACCATTATGTTGTGATTACGCATCCCTCTTCACACCATAGTTGGGGTATTTTGGATCCTAGCCTTGTTAAATAAATTGGTAATTATTTAAAAGGATTAAAATTAAACTAACAAATTCAAGTTTTAAGATAGTGTCAATTCTCATCCTTCTCTTCCTTCACCCATCTCTGAGAGTTTCAAAATGCACCTGTTACATATGGTAAGGCTGACTGGCCTAAACTATGTGGTATGGCCTCACCAATAGAGAATAGTTCTCAGTTTTGCTGGCAAGCCATATCTGACTGAATGTCCGCTCCCCAAAGAATGGTATCACACAGTAGCCTGTGATGAGCATGACTCCTTGACTATTAAGTCAACGAAAGTTCGTTGCCTCATGCTATTGATCATTGGCCCCGAGTTCCGCAGGGATTTAGAATTCCTGGGGTCAGATAAGTTAGCACAACTGGTTGAGGAAAGGTTTTGAGAACCGGTTAAAAAAGGACGAGCTAAAATCTTCAAAGAGTTTGAAGTATGCAGGAAGTAGCACCAGTTCACATGTTCTCAAGATAGAGAGACACATAGGTGAACTTTACAAATTTGGTCACCCTTTAATCGGGAGTTGAGCATTAACTCGACTCGCCGGTATGTTCATCCACATGTACAGAAAGGACAACCAGATAAGACATTCATGGAAATGCATTCAATGTTGACTCTATACGAGTCGTTCATAGAGAAGCATAGTTTCATTGATTCAGCTGCTTTGGGATTGAGTCCAGTAATAAGGCGCGTCAAGAAATGATCCAGATTGGCTGGACCGGTTCTTTGATGTCTCAAACTCGGAATCCAAAAGGTGGGACCCAGTCACGGAAAGATTGGAAAAATGCTCCGAAGTCGAACGGTTTGGCAACTCATGGAATATCTTAAAACTCAGAACTCCTGATCCTTAATTCCTTGATACAGGATGTGTTTCTCACATTTTCTCTGTATGCATGGACTCCGTAGAATGCAGGATGTTGTTGCATAGGAGCACATTCAGATTGAATCTGAAGCTCATGCAGTTTTGGAGTTTAGTTAGATATTATGACCTTGTTATTAGCTCATTAGATACGTACGACGTTGTCTATCATATAGTACATTGTTCAAGGATGTTTTGGTTTTATAAAATGTTGATTTTATTTTAATACATATTTGTTTAAATTATCCTGAAAAGTTGTATGAGTATGTTAATTGCATGAATGACAATAACTTGAATGTTGATACATCCAAAGTGTTTGGATTCATGAATTATGTTGTCTATGATTGTTAAAGTAAATTTTATAAGGATTAATTCAATCAAAGGTCTAGTTGGACAGGACTTTGGAATCATTTGACTTAGAGTCACATGATGAATTGGTTTCTTGATAAAATCATTTATGGCAAGAAATGAATCACCCAAAGATCCAGTGGATAGGATTTTGGAATAAGTTGACTTAGAGTCAGGTGATGATTGCATGTCTTGAACAAAATTAACAAAGTCATAAGTTTACATAGAGATGTAAAAGACAATAAGATTATGAGCAACGAACACACTAGTTACTGTGTATTGCTCGAATCTTCAAACAGAACACAATTAGTTATACTTCATGATATTTGCCATTTAGTATGACAAATATGACTTCGCTTATCAGAATAAGCGATTGATTGAAACATTGAACTGTTCAAGGACTTCAAAGGAAGTATAAGATCAACAAAAATTTGAGTGACAACATAAACTGAGAAAATGTTTCACAGTTTATCATATTATAAGAACATTAATGGTTGTAATGTGTCTTAGGGAAGATGATGGAGCATTGGTCGAAATAGTTCGATCCTCGATGTATAAGATACACTTCCAATTAGTTTTTCGATGAATTGAATATTCAACCAGTCAGACCATAGAAACCATATTCCGACCATACATTAACTAAGTAGGTTATGCAGTCACTGCCTGAAATGTGAAGCTGGGATCGTCCCACTTGTACATAGAAAGTCCAGGGTCATGTAGTGTTCATTCGAACCTCATAACTAGCCTGAAACTGATCAGCAATGTCATTTCATTGGCCATCCTAACTGTACCTATGAAAGAATAGCTCTTTTGGAAAGGACTCGTATTCTAAGGAAATAGTGGGAGTAAGAATAATCATGAATGAGTTCAGGATTAGCCAATTGAAAGAACCTTAGTCGTCACTAGGCCTTGACCAGGAATCAGATTCATGTTAAACCTGACATAATATTCTCTTGACTAGTAGTATTGATCACCGTCATAAGTAGTTATGATCAGGATGACATACCAATTAGTGGTGAAACACTAAAGTTGGTACGGATAAGCAGTCTGACTACTTGGAAGCGTTGGTGAGCCCGATTGCTACCAAATAAGAGAACCTTAGGGCGAGACACAATCTATGTAACAATTTGATTGACTTTACACTTGGTCTAAAAACCAGTGGGAGTAATTGAGTCGTCAAAAGAAAGTGACATGGATAGAAATGTCTATGTGACAATTTGATTGATTTTACACATGGTCTAAAAAACAGTGGCAGTAATTGAATCATCGAAAGAAAGCGACATGGATAGAAATGTACTTACAGAACATCTGGTTGAGTGAGACGATACTTAGAGTCAATAAATTGATTCCGAGAGAAGCACTCTCAATAGAAGATGAAATTCTGCGTGGCACATTGTGAGACGTTAGTGGAGCGTGTGTGGATTACCGGCACACTAATATGAACTCACAAAGAGCATGCAAATACAGTAGGTATATGGCCCCGGGATTCATCCCACGGGCACCTTGCAAGAAAGGAAATTCGGATTCTCAAAATGTGCCAAAAGGTTTGGATTTTGTGAATAGCCTGAAAGATTCCCATAACTATGTCAGAAAGGTTTCAGATTCTCGAAATGTACCAAAAGGTTTGGATTTCGTGAATAGTCTGAAATAATCAAAGCTAGTGGGAGTATCGTTGTTATCTGCCTATGATTGTATGTTGGTTACATATTGTTTCTAGGAAAGATCTCTCATCATTAAAAAGTGTAATTATTTGACATTGAGATATGATTCATTATGAAAGACTTAATAGAGATACATCGTACTCAAGTGATTGTGAACATCTATGAGATAGATCAAAAACTCTGCCAATATGACCTTGATAAGATTCAAGATGCATAACCGCAGGAAAAGAGTTTCCTATCATTACAAAGTGTGATGACTTGGCATGAGAGAAATAAAGAAGGTGAAACATACTAACGTAGTTTACAGACGTCCATCGGATAGATGAAATCATCAGTATAGACCTAGCCATCGTAAGCATGATCTTGATAAGATTCAAGATGCATGAGAAAGAGTCTCTGAAAGAAAAAGGTTTTCTCGAAAAATCGTGACACAGGTAATCTCTAGATTCCGAAAGGGTTTGGAATAAGATTACATCGGATCCCACAAGCTTATTAGATCGATAAGAAGTGTCATGAACATGTCCTGATGACTTAATGCTTAGAGCATAGTAAGTTGGATTCAGGATACAATCTGGCTGAGAGTACTGAATGAATTGTTTGAACGCACGTGAGAAATCATTAGGAAATGATTAGGGTGAATGTTAGTAACAGTTTGAAAGGAGTTTCAAATCGGTAACTGTTTACACCAGGACGTGGTAATGTAGGACTTCATGGTTAGGTTTCGTTGGCTTTGTAATGGAGCGCATGTGGGTCACCGGCATATCACAACACCTCGAAATAGTCTTAGGGTGCAATCATGTGGACTAAAGACCCCGAGAACCATGGGAAGTCACAGTACACATCACCAGAATGAAATTGTAAGTGAGAATGACTGAATGACAAATTGAGATATTATCGGAAGAGTGTCCGATTGGATGAAATGTATCAATGTAAGACATTTTGGATACATAGAAAGAGTGAAAGGTCATATAGACATAGATATAAAACATGAATTGAAAGTTTAAAAGAAATCTTGAAACCAATAATAGTTTTATGAAGGATCCGACTTGGTGATTACCTCGTGGAGACTTGGTAATAAGCAGGAGTAGCTACCAGTCAGATTTTATGTTTAACTTTTCGCATGTTTTACTTCCTGAGTAATTTTATTATTCAAATGACCACAGTCGCTCATACTTTTAGGGAGTAAGTATGAACGAAGACTGTCGTGAATTGGTTTGTAGATTGTCTAAGGAGTTAGACATTGCATTAAGACTGCTACGACATTCATGAGTACTTAGAAATAGAGATTTGAGTATTAGATAAACCCGCACTCAATAGATTTCTTCATGGATTACATCACGAGCAATGTTGAGATGATAATATCTTATGATCTTGAAGCGAAGACATATGAGTTGAAATTTGCAAGTAGGTTGTGCATTGATAATGCGTAAACGCATCGGTAACTCGATGTTATAAAACGTATTGTTGTGTACAATTTTGATGAGTAAAAGTCACAAACATATGAGTCGAAGCTTATTCGTTCCTTGACCCTGATGGGAAACAGATATCTGTAGGCCTCTCGATGATTTTGAAGTTGACTAAAGTGCTGGCCAGCCTGGACTAAATTGATGTGTTCAATTAGAAGTCTTAAAGTCATAAGCAGAATCGGAAGTCGGGAAACAGAGCATCGGACATAGATTGATCTCAATCCATGTCTCATGTCCGGAAATATCTTGTTGGACGGAGGATCATATGATCACTTATCTATGGACAAAACTGACTGGGTCAGAGTTCGGCAGTAGTTTCTAGGAAGCTGAGATTTTTGATTAATCAGAAGATAAATTGACAATTAAAGTCATAGACTTATCCAAGTAGGAGACTGTTGGATTAGGTATCTAAGCAATGACTTATAATTTGTATTTATCTTATTAATTGAAGCAAATTCCATTTCGGTTGCCCTCATAGTTAGAGGTTTGACAGAAAGTTCAGTAGAGATAAATTACTCAATGGATAGCGCTTATTCTCTTTCAATCAACAAAATGAGATGTTGATCTATTAAATGTTTAATAAATCAATAGAAATAAAATAAATAGTTTATTAATATATTAAAGTGATAATATATTAATTAGAAACTATATTAATTAATTAGAAATTAATCTAGAATTAATTTGATTTAATTTAGTGATCAATTTAATTAATTAAAGGTGTAGGGACTGGTTTTGTAATTATTCAATAGTTGAATATTGACTGACCAGTTGGAGCCATAGGTGGCGAAATTAAGAGTGTGGCCACTCTTAATTTCGAAACCCTAATAGGGTTTTAGAGGCTTGGTCCAAATGGGGTTTGTCCATTAGAGGGCTCCTCTAGGGTTTTGACTGTACCACCTAGAGGCTATAAATAAGGGAACCCTAATCTACGCCAAAATACACTCTGTCTCTCTAGAATTTCGTTCTCCTCCTCTAGCTCTTGGGTGTGACTTCATTTGAGGCAAGACATTTGTGTTGCTGGCTTCAAGAAGAAAATCAAAGGTTGGTTTTTTCTTATTTTAATCTTTAGAAATTATTATTGGCCTTAGGAATTTTTGTTATATGTTCATTGATAGAAAAACATAGATCCTCATCTTAGGTTGCATGTGAACTTAGGATTATTTAGTTCATTGATTGCTAAAAAGCTTTCAGTTAATAGCCAATAAGTAATTTCCTTATAGGTTTTAGTAATTGTTACTTGCCTTAGAATTTTTATGTGTTTTCACTGCCATGATTGCTTGTTCTAAGGTATTAGAAATCCTAACAGCGGTATCAGAGCCTATGCTTAGTTGATATTTGCACTACATGATTATTTTTGCTTGCTATATATTTTCGGAAATTCCCATTGGCTAGGATAAGTCAAATTTTTTGGAGTATTTGAAATTTTAATTTTTTTAAAATATTTTGATAATTATTTCTAAAAGATTTATTTATTTTTTAGCTTTATTCGAATTTTGGAATTTATTTCCTTTTAGGAAATTGATAATTTAATTGTTTAAACTATTTGAATATGTTTAGGATATTTGGATTAAATTAATCATTATCATGTGTCGTCACATGATTTGAATATTTAATTAGTAATTAATTATTGTCATTTGATTATACATGGATAATTAGGATTAAATGGTTAATTCAATTTTGTTCCTAAATGTGTGCCTTGTTTGTTTGATGTTAATTATTAACATGTGCCATCACATGATTAGAATAATTAAATGGTGATTTAATGTTATCATTTGAACACATATGTTAATTGAATTAATGTGATCAAACAACTGGAAATATTTTAAAAGTTTAAAAATATACCTTATACATTATATAATAGTTTATATTACATGTATAACTAAAGATTAAATACATCAACTTGGATCAAGACTAGGCTCATATGTTCTACGCACTCTAAGATGGTTTAAGGAAACGACCTATAAAATGACCGTTGAGTGGACGTCTTTTTAGCTCACCGCCATTTGTGTAGACCAATGGAGTTACTGAAAGGGTCCAAACAAAGTTGATGTCAAGTTAAAAGTATCAACTTAAGAATCATCCAAACAAAATTTCTTCAAAATGAATTAATTAATTTAATTGTTATAATTTAAATATTAGGATTACTAGATTATCAAATATTTTTATTATTACTATTATTCAATAAATTAATTACCCTAGATAGAGGATGTTACAAACATTTGGCCACAAAGGTCCCTATTCTGCGAAAATCCAAATAAGGGAAAGATCATAACTGTAATCAATTGATGATGAGCACTATTGTTGTTTATTCGAGTATTATTTATGCCATCATTCTCCAAGAATGGTAGTACATTCTTTTAAAATGGTAGTGAATTATGTCAAGAATGAAGTGTATTTTTCCAACAATTAAGTGTATTATTAAAGAATGTGTGTGTGTGTGTTATTTGAATAATGAAGCGTGACATTCAGATGTATATTCCTATTCTTCCATAATGTAGTTCTCATTTTTACACCATTAATATAAGACACTCATATTCTTTAAGAACGATAATGTGTTTTTCAAAGGATAATATTGTATTCTTTCAAGAATGATGTGTTTTTTTAATAATGAAGCATAACTTTCAGAATGTACTCTATTCTTACTATATATTCTATTATTTCAGAATATATATGTCATTATGTTTGTAATTTTCATATATACAGTCATACTCTTTAAGAATGTTATTTATAAAAAAAATCTAATACGATGTTGTATTCTTTATGAATGAAATGACAACATTTGATCATTGTAATATTTATGAACCAACATTTTTTTATTTAACATTTATGAATTTGCTGGATTTTTAAATTTATATAATAAGATAAATACATATTAGTAAACATTTAGGAGATAAATAGAGTATTTCCTTTCTTAAATAATCGTTAATAGAATAAAATATCCTTTATAAAGGTTTAATTGTAAAATCTAATTAATCAATTGTCATTAGTTTACAATTAGGCCTTTAAATCTAAAATCGATGATTCTTTATATTGAACGCTCCACATTTGGTCATACATTCACAATACTTGAAATTCACTAATCCTACCCATATATATATATATATATATATATATATATATATATATATATATATATATATATATATATATATATATATATATATATATATATATATATATATATATATATATATATATATATATATATATATATATATAGGTTTGGGTTCTTGTGAGAACCCAAAAAACCATGAGATCTTGAGAACTCCTTCTGATTGGTCAGATCACAAAAGGGCATGATTGTCATTTTACAGTTCACATTTAATTTTGATTTTTTTATTTTAGGAAACAACACTAACAACTCCTAAAATCAAGGCTATTAGATTTTAATTTTCAAATGAACAACGTATTTTATTATAAACAATAATATACAACTGTTTTGAACAATAAATACATAAAATTGAAAAAGTACAACAATATACAACCGTTTTGAATGATATATACAAATTTATTAGAAATAATGAACGTTATATACAAAGAATATAAAAAATACAACGAAAATTCATAATATCTTCATTTCTCAAATTTTCAATTTTCATTTCTTCAATTTGTTCGATAAATTCTCCAAAATCTGCAATAACATTAATAAAAATTAATATACATGTATTTTAAAGAAAATATTAACATAAATACATACATGCATATACGTATATGAACAAATGCACGTTTATTTATGTATATATGCAAATATACATACATGTGCACATGAACAAATTGATATCCATATGCATATGTGCACATACGTTTAATATATATATATATATATATATATATATATATATATATATATATATATATATATATATATATATATATATATATATATATATATATATATATATATATACACGTTTTTGCATATATACTCACATTTGAAGAGATATATGCACATATGTACACATATACACATGCATATACACATATGCACGTATATGCACATATATGTATGCATGTGCACATATACACATACATATACACATATGCACATATATGTATGCATATTTGAAAATACACACACATGTACACAAACAAATAGAAAAAGGAATCCATAAGTACAATGCTATAACTCACACATATGCACATATATGTATGCATATTTGTATTTATGCATATATACAAATACGCGCAAATGCAAATACACATATGCACATATGCACATGTGCACATATGCACTTATATACTTGTCTTAAATTCGTGCAAATTCAGTTGTGAAGCCAAACACCTTATCGACATGGTTTAAGATCTTGAGAAATATTCAAGTACTTTTTCAATATTATGAGGCTAATAGAAAACAATTTATGGAATTAATACATACATACACATATAGAGAGACAATGCTGAATTTTTTTTTTAAATAGGTGTGAAATAATTTAAGGTGGCATGTAACCACGTGCTTTTCTGGAAAAAATTGGTAGAGTTTTCATGTAGTGTTTTTGACAATTTTGCCCTTGTAGCATGTGGTTTATGTAGGAAACATAGAGAATAATCATATTCAATTAGGTAGTGAATTGACCATTGGATTGATTACCGCTATCATATTGTCTACACTACTACCAACTCACGTTATGTTTACAAATTACAAGTAACATTCAAGCTGTTTTATTTTGCATTTTTTATTACAATTTATTTTATGTTTTTGTTAAAAACATCAGTATACCTGACACTAACAGTTAAAAAGAGGCATATTGGAGTACCTATGGGGAGTTTTGACGATGCCTTAGTTGTATCCATTCGGAAGTCTAACAGTGACCCAGAAAGATAACTGCACCAAGATAGCAGCCGGAGACACCGATCTGTACAGATCTGACCGGAAGCAAATATGAAATCCTGAAGATTTGGCGAAATTATGATCTAAAACACGGAATCAGATTCAATAGAATTGATCAATAAAGAGAACAATTCGAATCACTTACATTAATTCAAACGAAAACCGAAGATCCTATTGATTTAAGGAAACTTATGACTTGAAAAACTGAAAACGATTCTATAGATAAGGTGGACGGAAAATTAGGACTTATGGATTCGAGAGTACTAATGACGGGCACGATGAGGTGATCGAGAGGAGACAATTCTGATATCCATAACCGATCGGGAGAAGGGAAGGTGCTGATGGGTGAGGGCTGCATCGTTTAGAAGACAGAGAGGGTGTGATCGTGTTTTGATATGTAGATGGTAGGGAGGTCGCGAGGAAGACGACGAGAGAGGCGGATATGCACTTATTCGGAGTCTCCTGTTTCAAAGGAAAGTTTAGCGTGATTTGGGGGTTTCCTAATTCATGGGTTTTCTTATTCCGAATCTATCCCTAAAAGATCAACTAAAAAGTCAAATGTACCATTATATTTAATACTAATTTCAAAACTGCCATTATCAATCCTAGCCTTTCAATTTTTTGATCTGATGGTCCACAAGAGGTTCTCAAGATCTCATGAATTTTTAAGTTCCTAAAAGAACCTAACTATATATATATATATATATATATATATATATATATATATATATATATATATATATATATATATATATATATATATATATATATATATATATATATATATATATATATATATATATATATATATATATATATATATATATATATATATATATATATATATATATATATATATATGAAGAATTAAACATTGTAAATTTAGATATAATCTTTATGGCTTTCAAATAAGACACATCACCTAATAAATAGTCATTAAAATTTAAAAGGAAAATATAAATATGTAGCCACTCCTATTATGCCTCTTGGTTGATTATGATCGTAAAATTGAGTTGTCAACATATGTGTTCAAACATCGATTGGGGCTAATCATTGATTGAATATATTGATTTGGTTTTATACATGCCCAATGTGGAGCAACTAATTTTGCCACTAAACTAAGAACCTCTTTTCAAACATCGATCGAGGCTAATCATTAAATATATTGATTTGGTTTTATACATACCCAATCGGAGAGCATCACCCGATAAACATATTAGGAAAAGTCTTATGATGATGTAGTCGTTAAATCTGACATGCAATGCTGACGTATGTGTTATGTAATTTACCGTCTTAACAAAAACTTAGTGCCAATAGACTATTTGCATATTTGAAGTCCACTATGTGGAGCAAGTAATTCTGCCACTAAACTAAGAACCTCTTTTGAAATATATGTCGCTTACCTAACAAATAGTCATTAAAATTTAAACGAAAATTATAAGAGTGTATCCACTCTTATTGTGTCTCTTGGGTTGATCATGATCGTAAAATTAAGTTGTCAATGGATTTTTTTTTCAAACATGGATTGGGGCTAATCTTTGATTAAATATATTGATTTGGTTTCATACATGCCCAATCGAAGAGTATCAAAGGAGACTTATGATGATGGCGCCAACATGGAATGCTGACGTAGGTGCCATGTAATTTATTATCTTAACAAAAACTTACTGTCAATATACTATTTTCAAATCTGAAGTACACTATGTGGAGCACATAATTCAGCCATAAACTAAGAACCTCTTTTGAAATATATGCCGTTTACTTAAACATTCAACTAAAAACAGTAAAAATCGAACTTCTACCGAAGAGAATGTCAAACTTAAACATTCAACATAAAATGAGAACGTCTTAACCGCTTAACAAAAAACAATTTTAGTGATATACCTTGCCTCTGATTTATATAACGTTTTGCTGAAATGTAAAAAACATAAAACATAAAACCACAAAACGTGTGTGTGTCTCTCTCTCTCTCTCTATATATATATATATATATATATATATATATATATATATATATATATATATATATATATATATATATATATATATATATATATATATATATATATATATATATATATATATATATTTTCAAACATGGATTGGGGCTAATCTTTGATTAAATATATTGATTTGGTTTCATACATGCCCAATCGAAGAGTATCAAAGGAGACTTATGATGATGGCGCCAACATGGAATGCTGACGTAGGTGCCATGTAATTTATTATCTTAACAAAAACTTACTGTCAATATACTATTTTCAAATCTGAAGTACACTATGTGGAGCACATAATTCAGCCATAAACTAAGAACCTCTTTTGAAATATATGCCGTTTACTTAAACATTCAACTAAAAACAGTAAAAATCGAACTTCTACCGAAGAGAATGTCAAACTTAAACATTCAACATAAAATGAGAACGTCTTAACCGCTTAACAAAAAACAATTTTAGTGATATACCTTGCCTCTGATTTATATAACGTTTTGCTGAAATGTAAAAAACATAAAACATAAAACCACAAAACGTGTGTGTGTGTGTGTCTCTCTCTCTCTCTCTCTCTCTATATATATATATATATATATATATATATATATATATATATATATATATATATATATATATATATATATATATATATAGGGGAGGGTTCCATTGAGAATGAAAATAATGTTGAGAACGTGAAAATGAATCTGGGCCACTAGATGAGCCAGCGCTGACGCGCACCGCTCCACGACGACGAGCTGAGTTTTTTTTCGTATATGATTTATTCATATATGAATGGGTATATTCATATATGATTATTCATATAATAGAGGAAAAAGACTACAAATACATTTAGTTAGCTAAATCAATACAAAATATTTGGATTTAAAAACATCCAATTGAGAAAAAGATTAATATTTTGAATTGAACCCAACAAAAATGATAAGTACCTAGTTTAATAACACTTGTATTTATGTTTTCTGTTGCACCTTTCCAATGCAAACAACGGAAAAAACTTTATTTGCGGTCTTCATGACATCATAAATTGTAGCATTAGATTCACATTTTAACTTGTTTTATTTAAAAACATTTCATCAAAAAATAAGTATATAATCACATTCACTTTTTATTAATATTAATTATATTATGTCTAACATAATAGTAAAAATAATAACTAATTAGTTAATTAGAAAATGTATAAAAAGGAAACAATTTGCAGGTCATTTTTATATATCTAATGCATTCAATGTTGATAAAAAAACGACCCAATAAGCAAAACTTCTCAATTTGTCGACTTGAGGTTGGTGTTTTTCGATCATTCTAAAAAGTAGTTATTTAACTCTTTTCCCCTTTCATCTTTGATCTGTGTTTTATTGTTGAAATGCATTTAATCAATTCTATTAAAATGTTAAGCAAAATGATGATAAAAGATTGGGATTTAGAGAAAATAGGATATCGGTAATGCATTTTCCGCATTCTTGTATGTGGTCAATGTTAGTCAACTGCCCGGAGACCGGAACCGGGATGTAATCATGCCATGATAGCTTTAGTAACACTTCATCCACAAGGGTATTTTGGAAATGATTGATAGCTTCTAATCCATCACAATATCTGATGTAAAAGCAACATAGATTGAATATAAAGAGAAAGAAATACTTTTACCGGACAATGTTCCTAATTTTTTAACTTATAATAGCAACGTACCTATATTTTCTCTACATATAATAGTAACACACTTACGTTTTCTACTGATTATATCAATATGTAATAAATAGCGAATAATGCCCATATTGGTAGCAAAATGCATGTACATTGCTATTATAGATCAAAATAAAATCCATCGCTATTACAGGAAAAAATAAAGGCCATTGTTATTATTGGTAAAAAAATGCATCTATGTTGCTATTATGGGTAAAATCTCACCTTTCTGCGTATTTTTAGTTTTTCCATCATGGTTCTAAACATGTGGAGTAAGTTGTTTACCAAAACTACAATTGCTTTATTTATTTATTCATTTATTTATTTTTATTTTCTGAATTCATGAAAGTGATTATACCAGTGGAAAACTCGTAATTATTGGTTGAGGTCTCCTCTTCCCAATGCTTCCACCCACGGATCTACATACATAAATATAAGTTGATAATATTGTAACGATTAAAAACAAAAATGTTTATTGCTGGTTAAGGTAACGTACTTTTAGTCTACCGAGAGTCATAGTGATAGCATTGTATGCCATGTGGATGACAGCAAGAAAGAATATATGCAATTGATGCAATCCATCAACAGTAATAACTCGGTACTTTACCCTATGAAAAGATCAAGCTTTTTTAATTCGAAATAAACAAAAACTTGTGCAATGGCAATTGCGTAAATTATGCAAATGATTAAAATTACCTTCTCGCAAGTAGAAATAGAGGATTCAGCTAAAGATCTACATTGTTCATCCGAAAGAAGCAATCAATGGATCCCTTCTTATTTCTCTTTTTTTGAATTTTCTCTCTCACCGCACATGGTAACATTGTATCAGCATGGCTATCAGGGATGCATATTTTCACGATGTAATTTTGACTAAAAGTCAACAGTAGCGAGATGAACCCTAGAATCATTCTACCAATTCCTAGAAAAGAAGGTTCATTATCTGTATCTTAATATTCATTATTTCCTTATTCTTATTTTTCTTGTTGAATTGATTGACTAAGGTCTAGCGGTTTCCGTTTACTCATCAATAGGAAGCTGATATAAACAATATTGCTTGTCGGGACCATGGGAAAATGGGACAATCACCCTTTTTTAGTCCACAGTTTGAAATTTATGAGACTGTGGTGAATTTATGGTTATGAGGGTAGTTTGGAGTTTGGACAATAGATGAAATCAAGCAAACATGAGGTTAAAGTGCTTACATGTAAAGTTTTCTACCTTTTTCGTATTTTACCAAGTTCTTTTCTTTTGTTTCTCCACCACCATAATAGCATCCTGAAAATGCAAGCATATCAGTTCGAACCTGTATTTTAAAATGGTAAAAGTTGTAGTTAGCACAAAATTTGCACCTAATGAAAAGACATAAACGTTGTAACAGCAGCTTTTGTACTTTCACTTTTTTTTAATAAGGCATAATACTTTGAAAGATCCACCCAAATATAGCATTGTACTTCGAAAAGTCTACTCATTTATAAGAGCAAAAGTTGCATTATATTTGGATACCATTGCTATAACTTAATAAATATTCCAAAGTATAATGGTATTATAGAAAGAAACAAAAATATGACACTGTAATAAACAAATAAACAAAACAAGAATCTATACATACAAGTATAGATTCTTTTACCGTTATACGTAAATTTGTGTATTAGAAGTAGGGTTTATTTTTGTTGGCCTCGACAACCACCAATGATCAAATCAATTTAAGGGCATTCCACTTTTCATTGGCGGATCAAGCAAAATATTGATTGTTTTGTCTTCCACCAGGATCGGCAAACACATGACCTCAAATGGCGAGAGCATTATTAAACAAGTTCTATCCCGCTACAGGAGCTTCCTCACTTTGAAACGGTATTTGCAGAATCCGCCAAGGCTAAAATGAAACATTTCATGACTATTGGGAACGATTCTCCCCTACATCAAATTCCCGAACAACTTCTCATCCAACAGTTCTATGATGGCTTGCTTCCCATTGAAAGAAGGTTGGTTGATGCTTCTAGTGGCGGTGACATCTTTTGCAAAACATCGCAACAAAAGTAGAGAACTCATATCAACCATGGTTGCAAATTCACAACATTTTGGGTCCCGAAAAGACATGCGTAGGGACCCACAACCACAAACGAAAGTTGTGAACGCCTAAAACCTTGAAGCAAAGCTTGTCGAGTTGACTACCATTGTCCAACAATTCGTGAAAGGAAATAGTCAACAAATATTGATGTGCGATATTTGTACCAATGTGGGACATCATACAGATATGTGTCCCACTTTACATGATTACATGAAGATGATGCACAAGTAAACGTAATGATGAGAGGACACCAATGACAACACCAAAGGCACTCAGATTATCATGCATGATGCATCTTATAAATTCAAGTTGGAAGCTGAATCCCGACTTGAGTTATGTGCCTCAAAAACAACAACACTACCAACAAAGGCCACAATACCAACCGCAATATCAACAACAACAACAACAACAACCCCAACGACAACCAAGTAGTTCCGGAATGTTGCTCGAAGACATTGTGAAATCATTGGCCACGAGTACTTATAAGTTCCAACAATAGACAAAAACTAGCATTGCAAACCTAGAAGCTCAAATACGTGATCTAGCATCATCCGTGAGCAAGTTGGAAGCTCGTGGTATACTCCCCTCCCAAGCCGAAAAGAATCTTAGAGAAACCGTCAATGCAATTTATTTAATGAATGGAAGGAAAGTTGGAGGAAATGAAACCAAGGGAACTACTAAAGAAGAAGAAGAGAAGATTGGAGTTGTTCGTAGCAAAGAACCTATAGTTGATGAAAAAGTGGAGACACCAACATCTAAAGTTCCTACGCCTCTAGTCATACCACCACCTTTCCCCTCGAAATTTGCCACTTCCAAGAAAAAATGATGAGAAATACATTATGAACATTCTTCGTAAAATGGCGATAAACATCCATTTGTTGGATGTAATCAAGCAAATCCCCAAGTATGCTAAAATTTTGAAGGATCTTTGCACCAACAAAAATAAGTTAAAAGGGAACGACAAGATCTCTATGAATGAAAATGTGTCGGCCGTCGTTCAAAGAAACTTACTGCCCAAATGCAAAGATCCGGGCATGTTTACCTTCCCATGCAAAATCGGGGACGTCATAATAAGTAGTGTCATGCTTGATTTGGGTGCTTCTATCAATGTCATGCCCTATTCGGTCTATAAATCGCTTAATGTTGGTCATTTGAGCAAAACGGGTGTGGTAATTGAATTGGCAGACAAATCACATGTATCCCCTGGAGGCGTGTTGGAGGATGTTATTGTGCAAGTGAATCAATTGGTTTTTTCCGCGAAATTTTATGTAATTGATTTGGATGAAAATTGTTTGTCGAAATCAGCATTGATATTATTGGGGAGACCATTCTTGAAGACCGCTAAAACTATAATTGATGTGGATGCGGGTATATTAACAGTGGAGTTTGATGGCGAAAAAACTGAGTTTAATATCAATAATGCCATGCGGTGCTCGAGTGATGTGTCATCATTGTACTTCGTTGATAAGATTGAGCCCTTGGTTCGACTCTGAATTGATTTGAGCGCGGATAACTCGTCGAGAATGAGGATGCGAAAATGATTTGACAAAAGGAATTTGAAACAAAAAAGGAATTACTCCTATTTGAAACCGAAAAAAAATGAAGAAACGATAATTGAATAGGATGTGTGCAAATTGACGAAATATGGTGTGATATATGTAGCTCCTCCCGACTCCGACGCACGTTTCTTGGATAACATGGGCATGGATGCCCCCGGATATGTCAAATCTTGAGTTGGTACCATGTCTTGCCAAAAACATTAAAGAAATGCACTTCTTGGAAGAAAATCCGTCTTTCGATTTTTCTCGATCACAAATAAGGTTTTTGCAACGTTTTGATAATTTCAAATTGCTTTGAATTGAATAAATAATCGAGATCCTTATTTAAAGTTATAGTTTTTATTCTCATATTTAAAAATACTGACTTTAAATTTGGATCTAGATTTTTTTTAAAATTTTTTAAAAAATAAAAAAATAAAAAAAAACAAATAAATTAATTTGGACAAACGAAATTTTTGTGCAAGGCTTTTAGATGTTACCAAGTAGTTTTTGTTAAGAAATGTAGGATATTGCTCGAGAACGGAAATGAAAAATGAGTCCGAAAAACATTTGGAGCGAAAAAGGTTGCTGAAAATCTTTTGCAAAAATGGTCCCATGGGGTTGATTTTCAAAAACAAAAAGTGTCAAACCAAATCCGCAAGTCGCGTAGCATATCTCCACCCTTGCAACCCATTTTCCCTATCCGGTTGAACCACGGTTCTGCCCATTTTGACCCACTTACCCGTACCCATGACCCGGTTCAAATTCAAACCCTAACGCCCCGTTCTCAAGTTAAAATTTGAAGAGAAAGGGAGAGAAAGGAAAGAAATGGAAGGAAAGGAAAGGAGAGGAAAAAAAATAGATCTTTCATTTCTTCACTTTTCCTTCCCTCCCAATCATCCCACTTTTGGGGTGATTGATTTTATGATAAAAATACTTAATTTCCCCTCCTTTCCGCTCCCTTTCCTTTTCTTTCTCTTCTTAAAAAAAACTATAAAACACGTCTTACTATTCCTTCATTCATTTTCTTTCCTTAAAAAAAACAAGAGAACACAACTTTGTTACCCTCCCCTTCCCAAAAAATCTCGAGAATAAGGCGTAAGCCTAACCTGATTCCCCTTTTCCCTATATAACTCTCCCATCTCAGGTCTTCTTCTCCGGCCAAGCCCCTGCAACCGCTACTACCTACCGTCTTCTACCGGCGCTGCTCCGGTCGTCTGCAACCTCACCTGCCTTCTCCTTCCTCGAACTCGCGACTGCAACACACCTTCCCCCTTTCTCTCCTCCACTCGCGATTTCACCCCTCCGTCCACTACAGCCGAGCACCTGCACTCTCGCCGTCCGTTCACCGCTGCGACCACGCCTGCTCAAGCCACCGTCGCCTCGCCTTCCAACCTGCTGCACCTCTATTTCTACCTCCAACGTCGCATACCTGCAACCCACCGAATCACCACCTAAACAGCCGGTTCCCGACTATCAACAACCGGTTCTGAGCCTCCCGTGCAAACCCCTACCATCCGCCGTCCCGATCTACAGCCGGATGAGTTGACTCAGCGAGTCAAACCGAGTCAGGTCCGGTCAACACGTTCGAGTCAGTCAGTCGGGTCAATGTCATTTCAGCGGGTCAGTTTCGGGTCCAATTTCCGAGACCCGGGTCAAAATCCGAACAGAAAACCCGACCGGGTAGGTGCGTTCGGCGACCCCCAAAATCCAAAACAGAAAAAATTTCGCACGGGTCAACATCCAGCTCAGGGACACGCTCCAAGGGTACACTCGTTCCCTATTCTTTGTTTTAATCCCGGTTTCATTAATGGTGTGACATTTAAAAAATAAATTATGTTGCATTTTTATTAGATATTGTGGCTTTTAAAAATGTATAGATTATTGTTACATAATGCAATAAAACATTTTGCCCTAATCTTGAATTTGCAATCTTAGACACAACATATCATTGTTTTCTGATAAGGGCAAATCAATCAGTTTTAAAATAACATTAATTAACCACGCATCATGGGTTTTGGTATGTGGACTAACATTGTGAAGTTTCCCGCTGCTACTATGAATAGACTGTTGAGTTAATATGAATGTAGAACAAGTTATACTTTTGGCACTCAAACAAGTCAAACATTCTAAGTTCTATTTTGGTATGTGGAATCTTATTATCTGTTTCCGTTTACTTATCTTTATTTTCTGTTAGTGTCTGTTTGGGTTTTCTTGTACAACCTGTTAACTCAACAGTCTATTCATAGTAGCAGCGGGAAACTTCACAATGTTAGTCCAGTTACATTGCTTTTGTTCAGGTTTGTTTCTTTTCACAATCAATGGCACGTGTAACTGTAACATCCTCAATTCATCTGAATTGTATGTGTTATTTGGTATTATTATATAGTTATAGTATGGAAAAAATGGATTTTGCAAAAGCTTTTTGAGATTTTGAGTTTCTAATTTGGAGGTGGAACTTGTAATAGTGTACATCATATTTTCTAATTTTTGTTTAAAGAATCGAACTTTTAAAAAATGTTCATTTATAGCATCTTACTTTTAAATGACTTTTTCTGTTTCCTTGTAAATGATCCGCAACGTTTGTATACATTGAAAAAACTTTTTTTTTTCTTTAAAACCATTTGCACCCAGCCAAAATTGGTCATTAATAGGACATTTTTCTAGATAAACTTCCGTTATTAGCGTTGTACTTTGCCAAAAAATTCATTAGTAGGCTATCGGTATATAAATGTAAAGCCGTTGCTAATATGGTTGTGACAGTAAAACACATTGCTATTCCCTTTGGTTCTTTTTATTAATGACTGAATGTATTTTTTTTCAGGTTATTGGTGCTCCTTTAGTATACCTAACATTATATATATATATGTATAATGTTTTGGTAATTATTCCTACTTAACCACTTATTTTTTAAACTTTCGAATTAGACCGCATAATTTTAAAATTTTTTCAATGCAACAACTTTTACTTTGGTTAACTCTCTCATTCTTCATACCGGCCATAGCGACCGCTATAGCGTGCTACGTAGCGTTGAGGTGATATGGCGCTATCATCTACTTAGCGACTTCATAGCGGGCTTATCGATTTCTGCTTTTTTTTTCCGGGTAAAAATAGAATGTTAGGGTTTACGTTGACTGCAGTAAAAAAATAGCGCCAGATTCTCTCTTTCTATCGATCGAGTCCAAAAATAATTTATTACGTATTCTCTGTGAAGAAAAAAGTGTTAAATAAGCAAATAGCCAATAATATTAGCAAATATAAGAGACGCTTTGTTAATTGTATTTTAGAGTCTAAAAATAACACTTGTTTTTGCCATATTCACGTTTTAGAACAAATCTAGGCTAATATTATTGGTTATTTGTTTATTTATTAATTATAATTTTTACAATAGATTAATAGGTGAAGCTAATAAATAGCTTTTATGTTCTGATAGTCTGTCGATAAAAACGAAATAGCTCCACATCGCTTTCGCTGCGTAGCGAATAGGTAACTTTTCGCTATTTATAGCTATTCGCTATCGATAACACTGGTTAAACAATATATTTAGAAAGATTAGGAAGAAAGTCTATTTTCTAGCATAAACCAAAAAATGCATGAAATTGTCGGCAAACTTTTTATGACAGTTATCGTGGGGACCCTTTTGCTGTGAATTTTGTTCTTCGGTGTATGCCAATAAAGTAGCCAATTGAGTTTATGAACGACTAACAAATTCTCAAATTATCCATGAAAAAGATAGAAGTTATTTTTATCTCTTTTGCTAGAAGGATGAAACCCTCTTCCATTCCGTATCTTTCTTGCATCAAGCTCATACTTATTTTTATCTTCACGCATTCGTAATTTTATCTTAACCGGGTAGTACAATGTGGGTCAGTGGGGTCATGGGTTTGACCCAAAAATAGTCAAGCGTTAATCGAGTTTCAAGGGGAGCAAAAAGATGCAGATAGTTGCTTAATTTTAGGAATTAGTTTGTTAGTTTCATGGTTAATTTATTAGTATAAATATAACAAATTCTCAAATTATCCATGAAAAAGATAGAAGTTATTTTTATCTCTTTTGCTAGAAGGATGAAACCCTCTTCCATTCCGTATCTTTCTTGCATCAAGCTCATACTTATTTTTATCTTCACGCATTCGTAATTTTATCTTAACCGGGTAGTACAATGTGGGTCAGTGGGGTCATGGGTTTGACCCAAAAATAGTCAAGCATTAATCGAGTTTCAAGGGGAGCAAAAAGATGCAGATAGTTGCTTAATTTTAGGAATTAGTTTGTTAGTTTCATGGTTAATTTATTAGTATAAATATAGGACTAAAATAGGTGTTATAATATGTGGGTTTTATTGTATCATTTCTTGAATATGGAATCAGATGTTGATATTTCACCACCTACGTTTTCTCCTCCTTCTGTATTCTTTTGTTTCCATTCCATCACCACGCCTCGCAGCAGATGTGTTTCATCATGATGCTGTCATGCAACGTAGAGTTGTACACGTGAAGTTCATAGAGGGGAGTTGTTTCACATCATCTTATCCTCTCTTTTGTGTTGCTCAGAATTGTGTGCAACGGTTTTTAGTGGTTTATTTTAAGGGCCTTTGGCATTGTTAAAGATCGGGTACTACAAGAGAGAGAGAGAGAGAGAGAGCGCGCGCGCTGCCGGTAGTGGGAAGGGGGAGTGGGTTTCTTTTATTTTTAATGTAAAAAATATTAAAATATGTATTAAAATATAAAAAAGAAATTAAAAGGGCAAAATAGTTTTTTCAAATCAGCCAAGGATGTCATACAACATTTTACAGCCTTTGTAGGCGATGATAGTATTTGAATAATATCCATCAACCATTTGACATTTTTCCTTTCGGGCATCGGAAAAAGCAAATGCCAAACCATGTTTAGAGCTGGCGCGTCTCTTATCGGTTGTTGTTGACTGCCCTAAAATCCCGGAACATCTCCAAGCGAGAACGTTTCCAGAATTTATGAGACGACCTTGTACGTTTTCATGCTCGTCCAAGACTGTGATTGGCAAACTGCATTAAAACGTAACAATCAAAAACCGAGAAAGGCCTAATCCATGCACACATGACATTGCAGAATAGACATATGATGTTGACTTGAAGGTAGAGGGGTTTGACGAAGCCTCTTGTTTAAGAAAAAAATACGATGAACTACTAGCCAGGTTAATGGATTCTTCCGAGTATGCCTCCGAGGTTGATTTCTTAGCTGACGGTACTATGAATACCTCGAAACAATTTAATTCCAATATTGATCCTCAATGTGATGGAGAAATGTATTAGCAAATATTGTGATTTTTGTTATTGTTTGTTTCCCATAGGTTTTGATTTTGATGTATGTTTTTGTGATTGATAATAGGGGTTATTCTTAGGGAAAATGACACTGTAGCACAATAAGGTTTTGTAAAATGGTTGAATTGGTCCCTAAACTATTTTTTTTTGCCATTAAAAGGAACGAAAAGTTTAAAACTGGTGTGAAAAGACTTTAACCCATTCAAGCCGGTTGAAAGAATACGTGGATCCTAGTTAGAGTCCATCGGTCACAGACGTGGAGGCCACGTGTTCCAAACTTGGGGACCAACTTCTACAACTGTGAATGTGGTCCCGATTGCTTTAAAATTGAGGACATTTTGTTTATTTCTTGAAAGTTAATTACCCGAATACAAACGGTAAATTTGCGATAATGTCTTCTTCGTCATCATCATATTTTTTGAAACCAAGTATAAATATATCAGACTTGAACATTAGATAGTATATAAGCGAGTTCAGGAGATCTATTGCAAGAACGGAATCAAGCAACATGGGACCATGGAGATGGTTTTCCGCATCGCCGCTGGTGCCGCCGTTTGGCGTTCCTTCGTCTGGCGTTCTTTCGTCTTCTTGGCAACCGCATTCAAGTGAAAAGGAGGCACGGAGGAGGAAGCGTAAGGGTATTAGGGTTAATGGGGATCGGAGGAGGAAGGGTAATCGTAAATTAGGGTTTATTAGCGTTTTCTAGTTTTATATGATGGATTACAATTTATTAGGGTTTTCTAGTTTTTTATGATGGATTAGGGTTTATAAGGGTTTTTCTATTTTTATATGATGGATTAGGGTTTATTAGGGTTTTCTAGTTTTCATATGATGGATTAGGATTTTTGAATGTTGCAAATGATGTTATTAGGGTTTTCTATTTTTCATATGATGGATTAGGGTTTGTTAGGGTTTTCTAGTTTTCATATGATAGATTAGGGTTTTTTAGGGTTTTCTAGTTTCATATGATGGATTAAGGTTTATTAGGGTTTTCTAGTTTTCATATGATGGATTAACTAGAAAACCCTAATAAACCGTAATCCATCATATGAAAACTAGAAAAAACCTTTATAAACCCTAATTCATCATATGAAAACTAGAAAACCCTAATAAACCCTAATCCATCATATGAAAACTAAAAAAGCTTAATAAACCCTAATTTACGATTATCCTTCCTCCTTCGATCTCCATTAACCCTAATACTCATAAGCTTCCTCCTCCGTTACCTCCTCTTCACTTGAATGCGGTTGCCCAGAAGTGTGCCAACACATAAGCACCGATACACACTAAACCTGTGTAAACGATGTTTTGTAAAGCCACTACAGTTGCCTTCAGAGACTCCAAGTCTTCGACTGTAGCATACAATCCGCCAAACGGAGGAACGCCAGACGGCGGCAGCAGACGGCGGCAGCAGACGGCGGGGAAAACCAACTCCGTGGTCCCATGTTGCTTGATTCCGTTCTTGTGGTAGTTCTCCTGAACTCGCTCGTACTATCTAATGAAATGTTCAAGTCTGATAGATTTATACCTAGTTTCGAAAAGTCTGATGATGACGAAGAAGACATTATCGCAAATTTACTATTTGTATTCGAGTAATTAACTTTAAAGAAATGAACGAAATGTCCTCAATTTTAAAGCAAGCGGGATCACATGCACAGTTGTAGAACTTGGTCCCCAAGTTTGGAACATGTGGCCTCCACGTTTGTGACAGGTGGACTCCAACTAGGATCCACGTATTTTTTCAACCGGCTTGAATAGGTTAAAGTCTTTTCACACCGGTTTTAGACTTTTCGTTCCTTTTAATGGCAAAAAAAAAAAAATAGTTTAGGGACCAATTCAACCATTTTACGAAACCTTATTGTGTTACAGTGTCATTTTCCCTAAGAATAACCTCTATTATCATAATCACAAAAATATACATCAAAATCAAAACCTATGGGAAACAAACAATAACAAAAATCACAATATTTGTTTATACATTTCTCCATCACATTGAGGATCAATCCTGAAATTAAATTGTTTCGAGGTATTCATGGTACCGTCAGCTAAGAAATCAACCTCGGTGGCATACCCGGAAGAATCCATTAACCTGGCTAGTAGTTCATCGTATTGTTTTATTAAACAAGAGGCTTCCTCAAACCCATCTACCTTCAAGTCAGCATCATATGACTTCTCTGCAATGTAATGTGTGAATCGATTAGGCCTTTCTCGGTTTTTGATTCTTACGTTTCGATGCAGTTTGCCAATCACACTCTTGGATGAGCATGAAAACGCACAAGGTCGTCCCATAAACTCTGGAAACGTTCTCGCTTGGAGATGTCCATGGATTTTACGGTAGTCAACAGCAACCGATAAGAGACGTGCCAGCTCTAAACATGGTTTGGCATTTGCTTTTTCCGATGCCTGGAAGGAAAAAAGCCAAATGGTTGATGGATATTATTCCAATACTATCATCGCCTATAAAGTCTGTAAAATGTTGTATGACATCCTGTAAATGTAAAATGTTAGGGATCATCCTTTTTTTGTTTGTGTAACTGTAACATCCTCAATTCATCTGAATTGTATGTGTTATTTGGTATTATTATATAGTTATAGTATGGAAAAAATGGATTTTGCAAAAGATTTTTAAGATTTTGAGTTTCTAATTTTGTGGTGGAACTTGTAATAATCTACATCATATTTTCTAATTTTTGTTTAAAGCATTGAACTTTTCAAAAATGTTCATTTATAGCATCTTACTTTTAAATGCCTTTTTCTGTTTCCTTGTAAATAATATGCACGTTTGCGTACATTGAGAAAACTATTTTTTTTTCTTTAAAACCATTTGCACCCGGCCAGAATTGGTCATTAATATGACATTTTTCTAGATAAACTTCCGTTATTAGCGTTGTACTTTGCTAAAAAATTCATTAGTAGCATCATACTTTGAAAATTGAATTTTTTCGGATTCTTTTTGGATGAACTGTAATATATATATATTTTTTCGTACATTGAAGGTCATTAATAGGACCTTTTTTCAATAAATTTTTTACTTTAACATTGAACTTTTAAAAAAAGTTCATTTATGGTACCGTACATTGAAATACGACTTTTTATGTTTCTTTTTAGATGATCTGGAAGGTTTGTGTGATTAATGAATTTTTTTCGCAAAGTGCAATAAATAACAGTCAACCCGTGTAGTGGTCAGCAAAAAAGTTTACCCGAACTGTTTCATTTTTATCTATTTTATATTATTTTAAACGTTTGTTTGATTAAATGTTAAATTTTAGCCATTATTTTCCACCATACTCTATCAAACTGTGACCAAGTCAGAATTAAGTTGAAGAAGTTCTAAGGCGTTTTGAGAAAGGAGAGATTCAATTAAATGGAATTTGTTTACGCACTTATTGTTTAGAATTTGATATTGATAACTGAGTATATGAGTTTGACGAAGCTGATGTGATTCTTAACTTCGGTTGCCTAATATCATTGAGGAATTTTTGGTCAATTTATTTATCTCCAAATGCATCGGTGAGGTTTGAAACTAAATTGAGAATGTTTTCCTTGTTAATCAACCATACAATAAAATCCATAAAGTTGAACTCTCTTATTTATGTTCTTATTTTTTTGGGTAAAAGCAAAAATACTTTTACTTGCTATCCATAATAGTAACATATATATACATTTGTTTACCCGTTAGTAGCAACTTGTATCTATTCACCAATTTTAGCAATAAGTAAACTGAAACTTGTGTAGATATATTACTATTTTTGGTATATAAATGTAAAGCCGTTGCTAATATGGCTAACAAATAAAGTACATTGCCCATATTGGTTGTGACAGTAAAACACATTGCTATTCCCTTTATTTTTTAATGACTGAATCTATTTTTTTTCAAGCTATTGGTGCTCTTTTAGTATACCTAATAGCTACATGTAACGAAATAGATTCAGCCATTAAAAAAATTGAAGGGAACAACAATATGTTTTACTGTCACAACCAATATGGGCAATGTACTTTATTTGTTAGCAATATTAGCAACGACT
This sequence comes from Cichorium intybus, assembly GCA_023525715.1. Classification (NCBI taxonomy): domain Eukaryota; kingdom Viridiplantae; phylum Streptophyta; class Magnoliopsida; order Asterales; family Asteraceae; genus Cichorium; species Cichorium intybus. The sequence goes on along the minus strand of CM042010.1, from coordinate 31,702,894 downwards.
TTACATGTATATACCGCTAATAGTATAATATATCTATAAAAGTTTGAGTTTACTTATTGCTAAAATTGGTGAATAAATACAAGTTGCTATTAACGGGTAAACAAATGTATATACGTTACTTATTATTATAGGTAACCAAGTGAAAGTATTTTGCTTTTACCCTAAAGATAATAACATAATACTTAGAAAAACATATTCTCGGTTGAAAATTTTTTCCAATGTTTTCTTGTGAGCATACTAGTTGAAGTTTTCGAACATTGCTATAAGAGAGTTCGAGTCTATAGATTTTGTTGTTATTGTTGATCAGGAAGGAAAACATCCTCAATTTAGTTTCAAACCTCAGTAATCTATTCGGTGATAAATAAATTGACCGAAAATTCCACTCTAATATTGGGCAACCGAAGTTAAGAATCACATCAGTTTCATCAAACTTATATGCTCGGTTATCAATATCAAACTTTAAACGATAAGTGCGTAAACAAACTCATTTAATTGAATCTCTCCTTTCTCAAAACGCCTTACAACTTCTTCAACCTGATTTTGACTTGGTCACAGTTTGAGTGAGTATGGTAGAAAATAATGGGTAAAATTAGTTACAAATAGATTAGGAGTACGTGGGTTTATTGCTTCTGTTTTTTTCTCACTTTGCAGTTTTAAATAATATTCAGTGCGTTTGTTTTTGAGTCTAGAATAAAACCCAGAAAATTGCTTCAATAGTTGTGTCTTTGTTCTTTAATTTTATCTTCCATATATTGTATTTGTTTTGATCCTGTGCAGACTTTGATCCAATACAACCGAGATTGATATTCTAAATTGTACTTTTGCGCTATTGTCTTCATTGATATGAAGAACTATAACACTCCATATACCAAACTATTTCTCTAAACAACCTTCAACCTAACTACCATTAAAATTAAAGTCCTGGTACATTTGTACATTCCGATTGTATTAGACATCTGGGCCACCGATAACAATGTATATATGTTATAAATTTATAATACAAATAAATATGCAGATCACTGAGTCACTTGTAGCTGTCTGAGTTGCTATGCCTGACCCGGAGTTTTAATGAATAAAAAATAACTTTACACATTTAACGAGGAAATGGAAAATTGGTAATTTCATGGCCAACTAAATCATGAGTTAATATGAATAGTTTCTCCAGTTTCACAAATCTTCGGTGATTTAATTTCTCAAGAAAATAAACATAATAACCGGATGAAAACAATAATCTAGACTGAACTAAGCATAGATTCGACAACTATTACAAGGAAGAACGATACAGTGATTTAGTTACCTGATATGATAGATCAGATAACAGAAATGGTCATATAAGTTCCTCTAGTTTCATAGATTCGGTATAGAAATGGTCATATAAGTTTCTCCAGTTTCATAGATTCGGTACAAAAATGATTCTAGCATTAACAGATAAATTTGGTTGAAGAATAGTTTTCATCGAATAAGCAATGCCACAATGATTCAACAACTAGCTAAAATAAACGTGATGAATCCTTCTAGTTCGATTAGATTTGGTAGCAGATTAAGTTCAAATTGTATGAAATAATAAATGATAACATGAGCTTACGGAATAGGTTTTATTGAACTTATCAATGAAGAATAGTGTTCTATTAATGCGGAATGAAACAGAGGTCTCCATGTAGCTAAAATGAATGAAAACTGGTTATAGTTACAAGCTTCACCAGATTTGGTCAGAGATAAAATTATGAATGCGTGAAGATAAAAATAAGTATGAGCTTGATGCAATAGAGAGATGAAATGGAAGAGGGTTTCATCTTCTAGCAAGAGAGATAAAAATAACTTGTATATTTTTCGTGGATAAATTGGGAATTTGTTAGTCGTTCATAAACACTCAATTGGTTACTTTATTGACATACACAGGAGAACAAAATCCACAGCAAAGGGATCCCCACGATAACTTTTTCATAAAAAGTTTGTCGGCGATTTTCAGGCTTTTTCTGGTTTATGCTAGAAAATAGACTTTCTTACTAATTTTTCTAAATATATTGTTGCATTGAAAAGATTTTAAAATTATGCGGTCTAATTCGAAGGTTTAAAAAAGTAACAATAAATAAAAAAGTACATTGTATATGTTATTCAAGGTTCATTTTTACGTATGATTATAGATACTATTCACCGATGATATATCGGCGTGTTAGCTTTCGTTTTTCCTACTATTCAGAATTAGGTTAGTTCATTATACTAATCTCCGGATTGTTTATTTGATTTACAACAGAGGACCTAGGTAAAACTTATTAAGTTAAAATTTTATGTTGTTTTTGAATTTATTGTTTTTAGACAAAACTGCAAAATTGGTCCCTGTGGTTTGTCAAAAACTGTGGATTGAGTCCAAAATGTTTCCAACTTGCATGGGACATTCAAAATCGAGAATTTACCGTGGTTTTGGTCCCTGGTTGATTTGAAAAGACTATTTTGCTCTTTTTTTCATTTTTTAATATCTATTTTAGTATTTATTTTAATTAAAAAAAACTACCCACCCACCCCTGGTTTTTTTCTCTCTCTCTCTCTCTCTCTCTCTAATACACACTCTCTCCCTCCTGCCTCGTTCCCTTCCACACCCTTCCATTTCTATTTCTGATAAAAAAACCCACCTGCAATCTTTCACCCCTCAAGCAACCACTTCGCCACCATCAACTCCGAGAACAACCAGTTCCTCAAGAACATGAATACAAGATGCAAATGGGAACATATATTTGTAAAACCCAAAAATTCATTCAAACGATTTTGTTCACTCAAACCCAACATGTATTTATAAAAAATCCAACTGTAATCCGAATATATATATTTGTAAAACCCAAAAAGCCCACGCATTTGTAAACGATTTTGGTCTCTCAAACCCAAAAATTCATGCTAACCTACAAATCAGATCCAAGAATTAAATACATTCAAACCAAGATTACAGATCGATGAGGGGTCTGTAAACGATTTTTGTTCACTCAAACCCAAAAATTTCCTCCATCGAGCAGAAATCAAGAATTACAGCAGAAATGAGGGGTCTAGAAAAGGGTGATTCAAGCCTCCATTACTGTCTCCGCCGCCTCCACGTTGACGCTTTCTGGCATAATTTGCGATGGACTCAAAGACATCACATCCACTTTTTATCTCCAGAGAGAGGGAGGGAGGGAGGGAGGGAGGGAGGGAGAGAGAGAGAGTGTGTGTGTGTGTGTGTCCCCGGTAGTGGGAAGGGGGAGTGGGTTTCTTTTATATTTAATGTACAAAATATTAAAATATGTATTAAAATATATAAAAGAAATTAAAGGGCAAAATAGTCTTTTCAAATCAGCCAAGGACCAAAACCATGGTAAATTCTCAATTTTGGACGTCTCATGCAAGTTGGAAACTTTTTGGATCCAATCCATATTTTTGACAATTCACAGGACCAATCTTGCAGTTTTCTTTTGTTTTTATACAAGAACATTTTATAAGTCTTTTTTGTTGAATCAATGACACTATTACACATGTTTTATATCGTTTGATAGGCCTCACCCGAATGAGTGCTCAGGGAGTGATTTGGATGGGGACATGTATGACGCCGATTTGGTTCCACCAGATCAACAAGATCCAGCGGATTATAGCCCACCACAAACTGTGATAGGTGACCATGAAATCTCCATTCAGGTACATATATTTAACTCCATACTCCAAAGCTATTTGTTTTGCCTTTTGCTTCATGGAATGGAATGGACCCTAATGCTTTGGGTTTTGACATTAATCCGGTACTAAGCTTGTTTTTATTATCTTTTTCAGGATGTCATACAACATTTTACAGAGTTTATAGGCGATGATAGTGTGGAATAATATCCACCAACCATTTGGCATTTTCCTCCCGGGCACCGGAAAAAGAAAATGCCAAACCGCAAGTATAGTCCTCTCCTAAGTGGATTATTCGAAACGTAACACTTTACTTTGGATTATTTGATAAACGAAGCTAGGAGGTATTTTAACGTGGGAATATCCAATGCCAATGTCAAAGCAAACGCTTTTGCTTGGTCATGTAACCAACCATTCGATTTTCTGGACACAAAACACGAACCACAAGTATGGTCCTCTCCTAAGTTTTCCTTGGTACGATGCGCATGAAACGCTTGTTAAACTTAAAAAAAAGGTAAAAACATGTGATGGAGAAATCTATTAGCTAATATTGTGATTTTTGTTATTGTTTGATAATAGGGGTTGTTCTTATTGAGTCCATTTGTTTGGTTTTTGGTGGATTAGGGATATCAAGATAAAGGTGTTCAAAAAGCCTGGTTATGGAGTTTGGACCGAGCCTTTACCACGTATTATATACCCGGTTATGGTTAAGACTTAGAGGGTGTTTGTATAGTTGGATTCTTTTTTGTTAGATTTGAATGTGTTAAAGGATTTGGATTTAGATGAATTTGGATTTTGATGGATTTAAAATATTATGGTGTTTGGCTGATGGAAATAAACATCCATTTATATGTTGGGGAAAAAAGGAGAACGTGTGACATGTTATATGTTGGGGGAAAAAAGTAAAAAGCTTTTTATAGCTATTAGAAAGCCTTTGCATTTTAAAATAGAAATGAGATAAATGTACGAGTTTTTTTATACTTGTGGATTTGATAATTCTGTCCACATTTTAAACCAAACAGTACATTTGATAGCATTTTAAATTCAAATGCACTAAAATCCTTTGAAATGCTTTAAACCAAACACCCCTTAAGAAAAATACAATAAGGTGTACCATTTTGAAATTGAACCGAGTCCATATAATCGATTAATGTTACCTCCATTCTTTTTTTTTTTTTTTTTTTTTTTTTTTTTTTTTTAAGTTTTTTCCATACACTAGAAAGTTGTCTGAGGTCCATTTTACCCTTCACACATGACCTCCAAAATTAAAGAACCTATCTTATACCAAAAAAAAAAAGTCCCTCATTTTAAGAAGTGCAAAAAAATTCAACCCAATCGGCCAATACGACTAAAACATTGTGATTACATTAAGATTTTTATGCACAAATTCCAAAGAAAGGACTTAGATAGAAATCTCAAAATATCATATGATTAAGTTCCCAATTGTGGTATAAACCACTCTATGAATGTATGACCAATTGTGGTCCATTCAATTATAAAAGGTATCATGGTGAATTAACATTATAACTAGTTAATTATATTTTTAAGTTTACCTATTGATTTAGGTAACTGAATAATTTAGGAAATAATATATCTCTCTCTTTCCTTATATCACATTTCATCTCTGATTTTGGGGGCACAGTTTCGTTGCTTGATCTTATTCATGCCATCATCACCCGCAAACCACCATGATCAAATCCATCATAAACCGCCACCCTACCATTGCAACTATCCCGCACCAGAGCCGCACCACCACATCAGCATTCGAACAGAACCACTGAGCGGATTTCTTCAGCACAAATCACTAGGTATGTGTTTGCTATAATCAGAACCACACACATAATGATTATTGAAGAACGGAACTAGATCCTTTGGTGATTCGTCGGTAATCCAACCATGCATGTTTTCATCTTCTTCTATTCTCGTCAAACATTGTGACACCCCTCGCTAGGGTTTAATACTTTAAAACATTTACTTTCAAATATAATTTCATTAATTCAAAAAGAAGTTTCATCATCGCGGAAATTCGGTCCCAAAACAAAAATTAAAAGTTGTTTAACGATGTATAGCGAGGAGGTATCATAATTCAAGTACAAAAACAAGGTTTAAATGGCCACACATCTCGTGGTCTTCTAAAATTCCCGCCTCGCCTTAATCTCCTAGCCTTAACCTGAGTACACATCAAAACAGTTAGGCAATGGAAATGCCTAGTGAGTTACCCGAGGTTATCTCATTATGAGTGGAAAGGATAAACTTAACACCCGAGGCAACCTCCAAAAATATCTTTTACACTTATATAGATTTAAGATAAAACTTCATAAGGTTTTCTCAAAATAGAAAGTCATGATATGCATATGCAATGCAACTATCCCCACCCATGTCCACCTCATAAAGTCATCTCACCTCAATGGCACCCACCTAAGTTCACAAGCAAACGCACGGAGCATAATACTTGATTCCCGTATGGGTTGAAACTAATACTTGATTCCCGCCTCGCCTTAATCTCCTAGCCTTAACCTGAGTACACATCAAAACAGTTAGGCAATGGAAATGCCTAGTGAGTTACCCGAGGTTATCTCATTATGAGTGGAAAGGATAAACTTAACACCCGAGGCAACCTCCAAAAATATCTTTTACACTTATATAGATTTAAGATAAAACTTCATAAGGTTTTCTCAAAATAGAAAGTCATGATATGCATATGCAATGCAACTATCCCCACCCATGTCCACCTCATAAAGTCCATCTCACCTCAATGGCACCCACCTAAGTTCACAAGCAAACGCACGGAGCATAATACTTGATTCCCGTATGGGTTGAAACTAAGACTAGTGGCCATTACACTAGCCTCATGAGGGGTAGCAATTCCCTCATGCAATTCCCTAATGTCGGGAACTACTCCTCACCCTCTTTATTTTAGAGAAGGGTCAAACTCTTATAAACTCCTCACCCTCTTTGTTTTAGAGAAGGGTCAAACTCGTCAAAAAGGCATCTCACGGTCAAACCCCATCCTACATGTAATGTGATGCACAAATAGGATGTCCAAATGTTTCTCAAAACCTCTTTATATTATTTATAAGATTTACATCGAAAAGACTCATTTTGATGTTATGCACACATAAGGTTTATGCAACATTTAACACATAGAAGTATGCATGATAGTTGTAATAAAACATCAAGTAAAAATGGGGATGTGTACTCCCGATAACTCACCTCTCTTACGTCCCAAAGTAGTATGTTAATCCTTGCTTTACTTTGATTACTCCTCTCCTACAAGAAATAATATTCGACATTACAATTAACTCTAGACTAGTTAAACTTCACTAATTAAGAGTAAAATCTTAGTTAAACATGTCCTAAGAGTTAACTTGATCATTAGACTCAACATCCCAGCCCTAAAAGGTCAAAATCCAACTATTCAGGACTGTACAGGCTGACACGGGTCGTGTCCTTTGACACGGGTCGTGTGAGCTTAAATCCGAGAACTCAGACCCACTCACACGGGTCGTGTGACCCTGCACGGGTCGTGCAGAGCTGCAGGAATCCAACCCATGGCCTCCAGGCCCGCTACACGGGTCGTGTGACCCTGCACGGGTCGTGTAGACCTGCTGCAACTCTGGTTCTTGGTCATTTTCACTCCTTTTCACCCAAATCAAGGTCCAACACTTCTCCAAACTCATAACCATTGAAATAACATGATTCTAACTCAAAATAATACATCATTACATCCTTCCTAACCATCCATTATCATTTCCATTAAATCAAATCCATGTTATCATTTCAAATTCACTCCATGAGCTTAGATCCAAGGAGTATCCAATTTAACCCAATCAAATGACAAATCAATAATGAAAACCTTCCTCCAATAACTTGAAATCATTAGGAATTCACTTAAACTCTTCATAGAATTCATTAAGATGTAAGTTGATCCAAATTATCAAGGTTCCACCCATAAGTGGGTTTTTCCCCAAAAATTAGGGTTCATGGATATCAACCAACATTCAAATGATTCTCCAAGCATGAAACCATTGAATTGAAAAGAGGTAATCACTAGAATTCATATGCTAAACCTTTGGGATCATAGAGTTCATCTCCCCCAACCATGAAACCCGAATTTGAACTCAATCTTCCCAACATAGTGGGTTTCCAACATAGAGATGAGATTTCTTACCTTAAATCTTCAATGAACTGATGTAATTCACCAAGATCTTGCTGGAAATGAACTTCTCCCTTGGAATCCCTCTTGAAATCGCCCCCTTGCTCCTTCTCTTCTCTCAAAATCGTAAAAATGAAAGAAGGAATGGGGTTTCTCCCCACTAAAGCTCCAAGTTTTCCCTTAATTGCACTCAAGTCCCTCCAGCACCACTTACTCTTGCATATTTGCCAAAAAGCCCCTCCCCACCACTACTATAAGTTCTAACTTTGCATAAGAGTCCCCTTCTAGAACCTCCTATGGTATTTCCATACTAACCCTTAATTAATTACTCTAAACTAACTATTTCTTCAAAATGAATTAATTAATTTAATTGTTATAATTTAAATATTAGGATTATTAGATTATCAAATATTTTTATTATTACTATTATTCAATAAATTAATTACCCTAGATAGAGGATGTTACAATTAACTTCCCCTTAAGAAGATTCCGTCCTCGGAATCTCGGCTGCTCCAAAAAGATGTGGATACCTCTTCCGCATTTCATCTTCCGTTTCCCACGTGAGATTTGCTCCCGACGAATGCTTCCATTTGACAAGAACCAAGTCAATCATCTTCTTCCTTAGTCTTTTAACCTTCATATCCAAAATCTCCTCCGGTTCTTCTATAAGTCCCTTGTTTTCATCCACCCGAATTTCCTCCAACGGTAGGAAGTCGACCTTATCCCCAAGCCACTTCCTAAGATAGCACACGTGGAAAACATTGTGAATTCCATGCAGCTCAGGTGGCAACTCGAGTCTATAAGCTTGTTTCCCAATCTTCTCCAACACATTCAACGGTCCAATATACCTTGGATTAAGCTTTCCTCTTTTCCCAAAACGTATTATACCTCTCCAAGGTGACACCTTGAGTAACACTTGATCTCCCACTTGAAATGTCATGGGTCGATTCTTCAAATTGGCATAACTCTTTTGTCTACTTTGGGCCGCCTTCATCCGTTCTCTAATCACCTCCACTTTTTCCGCGGTTTCTTGAATCAAACTAGGCCCCACCAACACCTTTTCTCCCGCTTGTAACCAACATGAAGGTGATCTACACTTCCTTCCATACAAAGCTTCATACGGGGCCATTTTTATGGATGAATGGTAACTATTGTTGTAAGAAAACTCAATCAAAGGAAGATGTCTATCCCAGCTTCCCCCAAAATCCAACACACAAGCACGTAGCATATCCTCAAGCGTTTGAATCGTCCTCTCACTTTGCCCGTCGGTTTGAGGATGATAAGCCGTACTCAAACATAACTTGGTTCCCAATACTTCTTGCATGCTTTTCCAGAAATGTGATGTAAACCGGCTGTCCCGATCCGACACAATTGATAATGGCACTCCGTGCCTCCGAATGACTTCATCCTTATATAGTTCCGCAAACTTATCAACAGACCATGTTTCTCTCGCCGCAAGAAATAATGCACTTTTAGTCAACCGGTCCACAATGACCCAAATCATATCGTGACCATTTCTTGTTCGCGGTAATTTGGTAACAAAATACATAGTGATCTTTTCCCACTTCCATTCCGGGACCTCCAACGGCTCGAGATCCCCATAAGGTCTTTGATGCTCGGTTTTCACTAAAGAGCACGTTAAACACTTGTTGACATACTTTGCAATATCCACTTTCATAGTCGGCCACCAATACAAAGGCTTCAAATCCATATACATTTTTGTGCATCCGGGATGAATGGAATATTTGGTCTTATGAGCCTCATCAAGAATCAATTCTCTTTTTCCACCATACAACGGTACCCAAACACGACTTTGAAATGTTTTCAATCCGTGAGAATTTTCCTCAAAGATCACCGACTTGCCAAGTCTTTCTTCTTTAATGTTACCCTCTTCTTGAGCTCTTTCTTGAACACTTTTCAACATGTCAACTAGTGTGGATACCACTTCAATTCTTAATGCTTTAACTCTTCTTTTCTCACTAATTTCTTTTCTACTTAACGCGTCCGCCACAATGTTCGCTTTACCCGGGTGGTAAAGGATTTCACAATCATAATCCTTGAACACTTCAATCCACCGTCTTTGTCTCGCGTTTAAGTCTTTTTGACTAAATAAATATTGCAAACTTTGATGATCTGTGAAGAGTTTGCATTGAGTGCCATAAAGGTAATGCCTCCAAATTTTCAAGGCATGGATCACCGCCGCCAACTCCTTATCATGCGTGGGATAATTCAACTCGTGCTCCTTTAATTGTCGTGACGCATACGCGATAACCTTTCCCCTCTGAGTAAGAACACATCCGATGCCCAAACCCGATGCGTCACTATAAACCGCAAAATCTTCGGTGCCTTCCGGAAGGGACAAAATAGGAGCTTCACACAACTTATTCTTCAACAACTCGAACGCCTTATCTTGTTTGTCGGTCCATACAAACTTCTCATTCTTCTTGGTCAACGAAGTCAACGGACATGCAATCTTGGAAAACCCTTCTATAAACCGTCTATAATATCCCGCCAATCCAAGAAAACTTCTTATTTCGGTTGGGTTCTTCGGTTTCTCCCATTTCATTACCGCTTCAATCTTTGCCGGGTCCACTTTAATTCCATCTTTATTTACTACGTGCCCAAGAAATTGGACTTCCCCGATCCAAAACTCGCACTTTGAAAACTTTGCATACAAGTTCTCTCTTTTTAGAGTTTCGAGTACCATCTTCAAATGTTCTTTATGCTCCGCCTCCGACTTTGAGTAAATGAGGATGTCATCAATAAACACAATCACAAACTTGTCAAGGAACGGTTTACACACCCGATTCATGAGATCCATGAAAGCTGCGGGTGCATTAGTTAGCCCGAAAGGCATTACAAGAAACTCGAAATGCCCATATCTTGTTCGAAAGGCCGTTTTCTCTACGTCTTCATCTCTTACTTTCAATTGATGATAACCCGACCGAAGATCAATTTTTGAAAAGTAACCCGCACCTTGCAATTGATCAAATAAATCGTCAATACGAGGTAAAGGATACCGGTTCTTGATAGTCACTTTGTTGAGATCCCGGTAGTCAATACACATTCTCATGGAGCCATCCTTTTTCTTCACAAATAGGATTGGAGCTCCCCAAGGGGAAGAGCTAGGCCTAATGAAACCTTTATCAAGAAGCTCTTGTAATTGAGTCATCAACTCCTTCAATTCCGCGGGTGCTAAACGATACGGAGCTTTGGCTAAAGGTGCAGTTCCGGGTACCAAGTCGATACGAAATTCCACTTGACGATCCGGTGGCAAACCGGGTAAATCATCGGGAAAAACCTCGGGATAATCTCGTACTACTTCAATATCTTCCAAAGTCTTCTTTTCCTTTACAGTGTCTACCACATACGCTAAGTAAGCTTGACAACCCTTCCTCAAACATCTTCTTGCTTTCATCACGTTGATCACACTAGTGGGTACTCTTCTTTTGTCTCCATAAATAAGAATGGGTTCGCCTTTTGGTGTCTTCACTCTCACCATCTTCTTTCCACATAAAATTTCAGCATCATACTTTGCAAGCCAATCCATTCCGAGTACGACATCAAATCCACCAACATCCAAAAGTATGAGATCGACCCAAAATTCCGTCCCACTGCACTCCACCTTTACATGCGATATCTCTTTACTCACAATTTTGCTTGCACCACCCGCTACATCTATCACTAGCTCATACTCAAGTTTACGCAAAGGTAATTGTAGTCTTTTTGCAAAATTAGGTGACACATGGGAATAAGTAGCTCCCGAATCAAAAAGCATAGATGCGGGTAGAGAATTAACAAGAAATATACCTGACACCACATTCGCCTTCTCCCTAGCTTCCTCTTCAGTCATTTGAAAAGCCCTTCCTCGAGTTCGAGGTGCTTCGTTTCTCCCACTTCCACTACTTTCCTTCTTCTTTGTGGTGCACTCGTTCGCCTTGTGCCCGTAATCCCCACATTGGTAGCACTTGAAACCCTTAGGACACGCGTTTGAGAAATGTCCTTTCTCACCACACTTGAAACATGTACCATCTTCCTTGGCTTTGGATATGGCTTCACCACTCTTTCCTCTTCCATCAAATTTCAGTTTCTTTTGTTCGGTTGCTCCTTTTCCACGTGAGTCGTGGCCTTCCTTTCTCTTGTTTGCAAATTGGGGTCTTTCCTTGTCTCGTTCTTCTAATGTCTTCTCAATCTTCCTTGCCTTCCTCATGGCAACTTCAAGAGTAGTAGCTTCAAAGTTAAGTCGGTAGTTCCAAGGCAAACCTCCCACGTATTGATCCACTTTAGTGGCCTCATCCGGGGCCAATCTTCTAGCAAAGCTCAAAAGTTTCCTGAATTTAGCATTGTACTCCGTGATAGTCATTTTGTCTTTCTTCAAGTCAAGGAACTTTCTTTCAAGGTCACGGATCTCTTCTTTAGTACAAAACCTCTCCTTCATCTTTTCCAAGAATACGTCCCAAGTCAGGCTCTCCAACACATGCAACTCCATCATTTCTTTAGTCTCCAACCACCACTCAAGAGCCGTTTCCTTGAGAGTAGTGATTGCGAAATTCACGCGTTGATCATCACCGCATTGACAAGCATAAAAGGCCATTTCGATCTCAATTACCCAATTGTGGAGTACAACCGGGTCTAGAGTCCCATTGTAAGTAGGTGGCTTGCAAAAGTTGAAGTCCTTGAAGCTGCACCTTTTCCTGGGTGTTACCATATCTTGGGACACAGTGTTACTAGGTGGTCCATGTTGCATACTATCGTACGAACTACTTGTATCATGCCCACCCGAAGCGGTGTTATCCCCAAACAAATTCTTCACTTCGTCTCTCAATCGCACTTCTTGATCCTCCATTAACTCTTTCATCTTATCAATCATCTTCACTTCTTGCTTGGCCATTAAGTCAAGCATCATCTTCTCAATGCTTGCAAGGGAAATGGGTTGTGATTGAGCCTCATCACCTGCCCCACTTCCTTGAACTTCACCCGACGGAACCATGCTACGAGTGTTCACCATTCTGAGAAAGATAAACATTAATCTTGTGGTACATAATTAGTTAACTAATACATAACCCTCACTCATGAGCACCTTAAGTTTAAGTCTAAGTACTAATCCTAGTACCTAATTCACTTAAACCAATGCTCTGATACCAAATTGTGACACCCCTCGCTAGGGTTTAATACTTTAAAACATTTACTTTCAAATATAATTTCATTAATTCAAAAAGAAGTTTCATCATCGCGGAAATTCGGTCCCAAAACAAAAATTAAAAGTTGTTTAACGATGTATAGCGAGGAGGTATCATAATTCAAGTACAAAAACAAGGTTTAAATGGCCACACATCTCGTGGTCTTCTAAAATTCCCGCCTCGCCTTAATCTCCTAGCCTTAACCTGAGTACACATCAAAACAGTTAGGCAATGGAAATGCCTAGTGAGTTACCCGAGGTTATCTCATTATGAGTGGAAAGGATAACCTTAACACCCGAGGCAACCTCCAAAAATATCTTTAACACTTATATAGATTTAAGATAAAACTTCATAAGGTTTTCTCAAAATAGAAAGTCATGATATGCATATGCAATGCAACTATCCCCACCCATGTCCACCTCATAAAGTCCATCTCACCTCAATGGCACCCACCTAAGTTCACAAGCAAACGCACGGAGCATAATACTTGATTCCCGTATGGGTTGAAACTAAGACTAGTGGCCATTACACTAGCCTCATGAGGGGTAGCAATTCCCTCATGCAATTCCCTAATGTCGGGAACTACTCCTCACCCTCTTTATTTTAGAGAAGGGTCAAACTCTTATAAACTCCTCACCCTCTTTGTTTTAGAGAAGGGTCAAACTCGTCAAAAAGGCATCTCACGGTCAAACCCCATCCTACATGTAATGTGATGCACAAATAGGATGTCCAAATGTTTCTCAAAACCTCTTTATATTATTTATAAGATTTACATCGAAAAGACTCATTTTGATGTTATGCACACATAAGGTTTATGCAACATTTAACACATAGAAGTATGCATGATAGTTGTAATAAAACATCAAGTAAAAATGGGGATGTGTACTCCCGATAACTCACCTCTCTTACGTCCCAAAGTAGTATGTTAATCCTTGCTTTACTTTGATTACTCCTCTCCTACAAGAAATAATATTCGACATTACAATTAACTCTAGACTAGTTAAACTTCACTAATTAAGAGTAAAATCTTAGTTAAACATGTCCTAAGAGTTAACTTGATCATTAGACTCAACATCCCAGCCCTAAAAGGTCAAAATCCAACTATTCAGGACTGTACAGGCTGACACGGGTCGTGTCCTTTGACACGGGTCGTGTGAGCTTAAATCCGAGAACTCAGACCCACTCACACGGGTCGTGTGACCCTGCACGGGTCGTGCAGAGCTGCAGGAATCCAACCCGTGGCCTCCAGGCCCGCTACACGGGTCGTGTAGACCTGCTGCAACTCTGGTTCTTGGTCATTTTCACTCCTTTTCACCCAAATCAAGGTCCAACACTTCTCCAAACTCATAACCATTGAAATAACATGATTCTAACTCAAAATAATACATCATTACATCCTTCCTAACCATCCATTATCATTTCCATTAAATCAAATCCATGTTATCATTTCAAATTCACTCCATGAGCTTAGATCCAAGGAGTATCCAATTTAACCCAATCAAATGACAAATCAATAATGAAAACCTTCCTCCAATAACTTGAAATCATTAGGAATTCACTTAAACTCTTCATAGAATTCATTAAGATGTAAGTTGATCCAAATTATTAAGGTTCCACCCATAAGTGGGTTTTTCCCCAAAAATTAGGGTTCATGGATATCAACCAACATTCAAATGATTCTCCAAGCATGAAACCATTGAATTGAAAAGAGGTAATCACTAGAATTCATATGCTAAACCTTTGGGATCATAGAGTTCATCTCCCCCAACCATGAAACCCGAATTTGAACTCAATCTTCCCAACATAGTGGGTTTCCAACATAGAGATGAGATTTCTTACCTTAAATCTTCAATGAACTGATGTAATTCACCAAGATCTTGCTGGAAATGAACTTCTCCCTTGGAATCCCTCTTGAAATCGCCCCCTTGCTCCTTCTCTTCTCTCAAAATCGTAAAAATGAAAGAAGGAATGGGGTTTCTCCCCACTAAAGCTCCAAGTTTTCCCTTAATTGCACTCAAGTCCCTCCAGCACCACTTACTCTTGCATATTTGCCAAAAAGCCCCTCCCCACCACTACTATAAGTTCTAACTTTGCATAAGAGTCCCCTTCTAGAACCTCCTATGGTATTTCCATACTAACCCTTAATTAATTACTCTAAACTAACTATTTCTTCAAAATGAATTAATTAATTTAATTGTTATAATTTAAATATTAGGATTACTAGATTATCAAATATTTTTATTATTACTATTATTCAATAAATTAATTACCCTAGATAGAGGATGTTACAAACATTTGGCCACAAAGGTCCCTATTCTGCGAAAATCCAAATAAGGGAAAGATCATAACTGTAATCAATTGATGATGAGCACTATTGTTGTTTATTCGAGTATTATTTATGCCATCATTCTCCAAGAATGGTAGTACATTCTTTTAAAATGGTAGTGAATTATGTCAAGAATGAAGTGTATTTTTCCAACAATTAAGTGTATTATTAAAGAATGTGTGTGTGTGTTATTTGAATAATGAAGCGTGACATTCAGATGTATATTTCTATTCTTCCATAATGTAGTTCTCATTTTTACACCATTAATATAAGACACTCATATTCTTTAAGAACGATAATGTGTTTTTCCAAGGATAATATTGTATTCTTTCAAGAATGATGTGTTTTTTTAATAATGAAGCATAACTTTCAGAATGTACTCTATTCTTACTATATATTCTATTATTTCAGAATATATATGTCATTATGTTTGTAATTTTCATATATACAGTCATACTCTTTAAGAATGTTATTTATAAAAAAAATCTAATACGATGTTGTATTCTTTATGAATGAAATGACAACATTTGATCATTGTAATATTTATGAACCAACATTTTTTTATTTAACATTTATGAATTTGCTGGATTTTTAAATTTATATAATAAGATAAATACATATTAGTAAACATTTAGGAGATAAATAGAGTATTTCCTTTCTTAAATAATCGTTAATAGAATAAAATATCCTTTATAAAGGTTTAATTGTAAAATCTAATTAATCAATTGTCATTAGTTTACAATTAGGCCTTTAAATCTAAAATCGATGATTCTTTATATTGAACGCTCCACATTTGGTCATACATTCACAATACTTGAAATTCACTAATCCTACCCATATATATATATATATATATATATATATATATATATATATATATATATATATATATATATATATATATATATATATATATATATATATATATATATATATATATATATATATATAGGTTTGGGTTCTTGTGAGAACCCAAAAAACCATGAGATCTTGAGAACTCCTTCTGATTGGTCAGATCACAAAAGGGCATGATTGTCATTTTACAGTTCACATTTAATTTTGATTTTTTTATTTTAGGAAACAACACTAACAACTCCTAAAATCAAGGCTATTAGATTTTAATTTTCAAATGAACAACGTATTTTATTATAAACAATAATATACAACTGTTTTGAACAATACATACATAAAATTGAAAAAGTACAACAATATACAACCGTTTTGAATGATATATACAAATTTATTAGAAATAATGAACGTTATATACAAAGAATATAAAAAATACAACGAAAATTCATAATATCTTCATTTCTCAAATTTTCAATTTTCATTTCTTCAATTTGTTCGATAAATTCTCCAAAATCTGCAATAACATTAATAAAAATTAATATACATGTATTTTAAAGAAAATATTAACATAAATACATACATGCATATACGTATATGAACAAATGCACGTTTATTTATGTATATATGCAAATATACATACATGTGCACATGAACAAATTGATATCCATATGCATATGTGCACATACGTTTAATATATATATATATATATATATATATATATATATATATATATATATATATATATATATATATATATATATATATATATATATATATATATATATACACGTTTTTGCATATATACTCACATTTGAAGAGATATATGCACATATGTGCACATATACACATGCATATACACATATGCACGTATATGCACATATATGTATGCATGTGCACATATACACATACATATACACATATGCACATATATGTATGCATATTTGAAAATACACACACATGTACACAAACAAATAGAAAAAGGAATCCATAAGTACAATGCTATAACTCACACATATGCACATATATGTATGCATATTTGTATTTATGCATATATACAAATACGCGCAAATGCAAATACACATATGCACATATGCACATGTGCACATATGCACTTATATACTTGTCTTAAATTCGTGCAAATTCAGTTGTGAAGCCAAACACCTTATCGACATGGTTTAAGATCTTGAGAAATATTCAAGTACTTTTTCAATATTATGAGGCTAATAGAAAACAATTTATGGAATTAATACATACATACACATATAGAGAGACAATGCTGAATTTTTTTTTTAAATAGGTGTGAAATAATTTAAGGTGGCATGTAACCACGTGCTTTTCTGGAAAAAATTGGTAGAGTTTTCATGTAGTGTTTTTGACAATTTTGCCCTTGTAGCATGTGGTTTATGTAGGAAACATAGAGAATAATCATATTCAATTAGGTAGTGAATTGACCATTGGATTGATTACCGCTATCATATTGTCTACACTACTACCAACTCACGTTATGTTTACAAATTACAAGTAACATTCCAGCTGTTTTATTTTGCATTTTTTATTACAATTTATTTTATGTTTTTGTTAAAAACATCAGTATACCTGACACAAACAGTTAAAAAGAGGCATATTGGAGTACCTATGGGGAGTTTTGACGATGCCTTAGTTGTATCCATTCGGAAGTCTAACAGTGACCCAGAAAGATAACTGCACCAAGATAGCAGCCGGAGACACCGATCTGTACAGATCTGACCGGAAGCAAATATGAAATCCTGAAGATTTGGCGAAATTATGATCTAAAACACGGAATCAGATTCAATAGAATTGATCAATAAAAAGAACAATTCGAATCACTTACATTAATTCAAACGAAAACCGAAGATCCTATTGATTTAAGGAAACTTATGACTTGAAAAACTGAAAACGATTCTATAGATAAGGTGGACGGAAAATTAGGACTTATGGATTCGAGAGTACTAATGACGGGCACGATGAGGTGATCGAGAGGAGACAATTCTGATATCCATAACCGATCGGGAGAAGGGAAGGTGCTGATGGGTGAGGGCTGCATCGTTTAGAAGACAGAGAGGGTGTGATCGTGTTTTGATATGTAGATGGTAGGGAGGTCGCGAGGAAGACGACGAGAGAGGCGGATATGCACTTATTCGGAGTCTCCTGTTTCAAAGGAAAGTTTAGCGTGATTTGGGGGTTTCCTAATTCATGGGTTTTCTTATTCCGAATCTATCCCTAAAAGATCAACTAAAAAGTCAAATGTACCATTATATTTAATACTAATTTCAAAACTGCCATTATCAATCCTAGCCTTTCAATTTTTTGATCTGATGGTCCACAAGAGGTTCTCAAGATCTCATGAATTTTTAAGTTCCTAAAAGAACCTAACTATATATATATATATATATATATATATATATATATATATATATATATATATATATATATATATATATATATATATATATATATATATATATATATATATATATATATATATATGAAGAATTAAACATTGTAAATTTAGATATAATCTTTATGGCTTTCAAATAAGACACATCACCTAATAAATAGTCATTAAAATTTAAAAGGAAAATATAAATATGTAGCCACTCCTATTATGCCTCTTGGTTGATTATGATCGTAAAATTGAGTTGTCAACATATGTGTTCAAACATCGATTGGGGCTAATCATTGATTGAATATATTGATTTGGTTTTATACATGCCCAATGTGGAGCAACTAATTTTGCCACTAAACTAAGAACCTCTTTTCAAACATCGATCGAGGCTAATCATTAAATATATTGATTTGGTTTTATACATACCCAATCGGAGAGCATCACCCGATAAACATATTAGGAAAAGTCTTATGATGATGTAGTCGTTAAATCTGACATGCAATGCTGACGTATGTGTTATGTAATTTACCGTCTTAACAAAAACTTAGTGCCAATAGACTATTTGCATATTTGAAGTCCACTATGTGGAGCAAGTAATTCTGCCACTAAACTAAGAACCTCTTTTGAAATATATGTCGCTTACCTAACAAATAGTCATTAAAATTTAAACGAAAATTATAAGAGTGTATCCACTCTTATTGTGTCTCTTGGGTTGATCATGATCGTAAAATTAAGTTGTCAATGGATTTTTTTTTCAAACATGGATTGGGGCTAATCTTTGATTAAATATATTGATTTGGTTTCATACATGCCCAATCGAAGAGTATCAAAGGAGACTTATGATGATGGCGCCAACATGGAATGCTGACGTAGGTGCCATGTAATTTATTATCTTAACAAAAACTTACTGTCAATATACTATTTTCAAATCTGAAGTACACTATGTGGAGCACATAATTCAGCCATAAACTAAGAACCTCTTTTGAAATATATGCCGTTTACTTAAACATTCAACTAAAAACAGTAAAAATCGAACTTCTACCGAAGAGAATGTCAAACTTAAACATTCAACATAAAATGAGAACGTCTTAACCGCTTAACAAAAAACAATTTTAGTGATATACCTTGCCTCTGATTTATATAACGTTTTGCTGAAATGTAAAAAACATAAAACATAAAACCACAAAACGTGTGTGTGTGTGTGTGTCTCTCTCTCTCTCTCTCTATATATATATATATATATATATATATATATATATATATATATATATATATATATATATATATATATATATATATATATATATATATATATATTTTTTTTTTTTTCAAACATGGATTGGGGCTAATCTTTGATTAAATATATTGATTTGGTTTCATACATGCCCAATCGAAGAGTATCAAAGGAGACTTATGATGATGGCGCCAACATGGAATGCTGACGTAGGTGCCATGTAATTTATTATCTTAACAAAAACTTACTGTCAATATACTATTTTCAAATCTGAAGTACACTATGTGGAGCACATAATTCAGCCATAAACTAAGAACCTCTTTTGAAATATATGCCGTTTACTTAAACATTCAACTAAAAACAGTAAAAATCGAACTTCTACCGAAGAGAATGTCAAACTTAAACATTCAACATAAAATGAGAACGTCTTAACCGCTTAACAAAAAACAATTTTAGTGATATACCTTGCCTCTGATTTATATAACGTTTTGCTGAAATGTAAAAAACATAAAACATAAAACCACAAAACGTGTGTGTGTGTCTCTCTCTCTCTCTCTCTCTCTCTATATATATATATATATATATATATATATATATATATATATATATATATATATATATATATATATATATATATATATATATATATATATATATATATATATATATATATATATATATATATATATATATAGGGGAGGGTTCCATTGAGAATGAAAATAATGTTGAGAACGTGAAAATGAATCTGGGCCACTAGATGAGCCAGCGCTGACGCGCACCGCTCCACGACGACGAGCTGAGTTTTTTTTCGTATATGATTTATTCATATATGAATAGGTATATTCATATATGATTATTCATATAATAGAGGAAAAAGACTACAAATACATTTAGTTAGCTAAATCAATACAAAATATTTGGATTTAAAAACATCCAATTGAGAAAAAGATTAATATTTTGAATTGAACCCAACAAAAATGATAAGTACCTAGTTTAATAACACTTGTATTTATGTTTTCTGTTGCACCTTTCCAATGCAAACAACGGAAAAAACTTTATTTGCGGTCTTCATGACATCATAAATTGTAGCATTAGATTCACATTTTAACTTGTTTTATTTAAAAACATTTCATCAAAAAATAAGTATATAATCACATTCACTTTTTATTAATATTAATTATATTATGTCTAACATAATAGTAAAAATAATAACTAATTAGTTAATTAGAAAATGTATAAAAAGGAAACAATTTGCAGGTCATTTTTATATATCTAATGCATTCAATGTTGATAAAAAAACGACCCAATAAGCAAAACTTCTCAATTTGTCGACTTGAGGTTGGTGTTTTTCGATCATTCTAAAAAGTAGTTATTTAACTCTTTTCCCCTTTCATCTTTGATCTGTGTTTTATTGTTGAAATGCATTTAATCAATTCTATTAAAATGTTAAGCAAAATGATGATAAAAGATTGGGATTTAGAGAAAATAGGATATCGGTAATGCATTTTCCGCATTCTTGTATGTGGTCAATGTTAGTCAACTGCCCGGAGACCGGAACCGGGATGTAATCATGCCATGATAGCTTTAGTAACACTTCATCCACAAGGGTATTTTGGAAATGATTGATAGCTTCTAATCCATCACAATATCTGATGTAAAAGCAACATAGATTGAATATAAAGAGAAAGAAATACTTTTACCGGACAATGTTCCTAATTTTTTAACTTATAATAGCAACGTACCTATATTTTCTCTACATATAATAGTAACACACTTACGTTTTCTACTGATTATATCAATATGTAATAAATAGCGAATAATGCCCATATTGGTAGCAAAATGCATGTACATTGCTATTATAGATCAAAATAAAATCCATCGCTATTACAGGAAAAAATAAAGGCCATTGTTATTATTGGTAAAAAAATGCATCTATGTTGCTATTATGGGTAAAATCTCACCTTTCTGCGTATTTTTAGTTTTTCCATCATGGTTCTAAACATGTGGAGTAAGTTGTTTACCAAAACTACAATTGCTTTATTTATTTATTCATTTATTTATTTTTATTTTCTGAATTCATGAAAGTGATTATACCAGTGGAAAACTCGTAATTATTGGTTGAGGTCTCCTCTTCCCAATGCTTCCACCCACGGATCTACATACATAAATATAAGTTGATAATATTGTAACGATTAAAAACAAAAATGTTTATTGCTGGTTAAGGTAACGTACTTTTAGTCTACCGAGAGTCATAGTGATAGCATTGTATGCCATGTGGATGACAGCAAGAAAGAATATATGCAATTGATGCAATCCATCAACAGTAATAACTCGGTACTTTACCCTATGAAAAGATCAAGCTTTTTTAATTCGAAATAAACAAAAACTTGTGCAATGGCAATTGCGTAAATTATGCAAATGATTAAAATTACCTTCTCGCAAGTAGAAAGAGAGGATTCAGCTAAAGATCTACATTGTTCGTCCGAAAGAAGCAATCAATGGATCCCTTCTTATTTCTCTTTTTTTGAATTTTCTCTCTCACCGCACATGGTAACATTGTATCAGCATGGCTATCAGGGATGCATATTTTCACGATGTAATTTTGACTAAAAGTCAACAGTAGCGAGATGAACCCTAGAATCATTCTACCAATTCCTAGAAAAGAAGGTTCATTATCTGTATCTTAATATTCATTATTTCCTTATTCTTATTTTTCTTGTTGAATTGATTGACTAAGGTCTAGCGGTTTCCGTTTACTCATCAATAGGAAGCTGATATAAATAATATTGCTTGTCGGGACCATGGGAAAATGGGACAATCACCCTTTTTTAGTCCACAGTTTGAAATTTATGAGACTGTGGTGAATTTATGGTTATGAGGGTAGTTTGGAGTTTGGACAATAGATGAAATCAAGCAAACATGAGGTTAAAGTGCTTACATGTAAAGTTTTCTACCTTTTTCGTATTTTACCAAGTTCTTTTCTTTTGTTTCTCCACCACCATAATAGCATCCTGAAAATGCAAGCATATCAGTTCGAACCTGTATTTTAAAATGGTAAAAGTTGTAGTTAGCACAAAATTTGCACCTAATGAAAAGACATAAACGTTGTAACAGCAGCTTTTGTACTTTCACTTTTTTTTAATAAGGCATAATACTTTGAAAGATCCACCCAAATATAGCATTGTACTTCGAAAAGTCTACTCATTTATAAGAGCAAAAGTTGCATTATATTTGGATACCATTGCTATAACTTAATAAATATTCCAAAGTATAATGGTATTATAGAAAGAAACAAAAATATGACACTGTAATAAACAAATAAACAAAACAAGAATCTATACATACAAGTATAGATTCTTTTACCGTTATACGTAAATTTGTGTATTAGAAGTAGGGTTTATTTTTGTTGGCCTCGACAACCACCAATGATCAAATCAATTTAAGGGCATTCCACTTTTCATTGGCGGATCAAGCAAAATATTGATTGTTTTGTCTTCCACCAGGATCGGCAAACACATGACCTCAAATGGCGAGAGCATTATTAAACAAGTTCTATCCCGCTACAGGAGCTTCCTCACTTTGAAACGGTATTTGCAGAATCCGCCAAGGCTAAAATGAAACATTTCATGACTATTGGGAACGATTCTCCCCTACATCAAATTCCCGAACAACTTCTCATCCAACAGTTCTATGATGGCTTGCTTCCCATTGAAAGAAGGTTGGTTGATGCTTCTAGTGGCGGTGACATCTTTTGCAAAACATCGCAACAAAAGTAGAGAACTCATATCAACCATGGTTGCAAATTCACAACATTTTGGGTCCCGAAAAGACATGCGTAGGGACCCACAACCACAAACGAAAGTTGTGAACGCCTAAAACCTTGAAGCAAAGCTTGTCGAGTTGACTACCATTGTCCAACAATTCGTGAAAGGAAATAGTCAACAAATATTGATGTGCGATATTTGTACCAATGTGGGACATCATACAGATATGTGTCCCACTTTACATGATTACATGAAGATGATGCACAAGTAAACGTAATGATGAGAGGACACCAATGACAACACCAAAGGCACTCAGATTATCATGCATGATGCATCTTATAAATTCAAGTTGGAAGCTGAATCCCGACTTGAGTTATGTGCCTCAAAAACAACAACACTACCAACAAAGGCCACAATACCAACCGCAATATCAACAACAACAACAACAACAACCCCAACGACAACCAAGTAGTTCCGGAATGTTGCTCGAAGACATTGTGAAATCATTGGCCACGAGTACTTATAAGTTCCAACAATAGACAAAAACTAGCATTGCAAACCTAGAAGCTCAAATACGTGATCTAGCATCATCCGTGAGCAAGTTGGAAGCTCGTGGTATACTCCCCTCCCAAGCCGAAAAGAATCTTAGAGAAACCGTCAATGCAATTTATTTAATGAATGGAAGGAAAGTTGGAGGAAATGAAACCAAGGGAACTACTAAAGAAGAAGAAGAGAAGATTGGAGTTGTTCGTAGCAAAGAACCTATAGTTGATGAAAAAGTGGAGACACCAACATCTAAAGTTCCTACGCCTCTAGTCATACCACCACCTTTCCCCTCGAAATTTGCCACTTCCAAGAAAAAATGATGAGAAATACATTATGAACATTCTTCGTAAAATGGCGATAAACATCCATTTGTTGGATGTAATCAAGCAAATCCCCAAGTATGCTAAAATTTTGAAGGATCTTTGCACCAACAAAAATAAGTTAAAAGGGAACGACAAGATCTCTATGAATGAAAATGTGTCGGCCGTCGTTCAAAGAAACTTACTGCCCAAATGCAAAGATCCGGGCATGTTTACCTTCCCATGCAAAATCGGGGACGTCATAATAAGTAGTGTCATGCTTGATTTGGGTGCTTCTATCAATGTCATGCCCTATTCGGTCTATAAATCGCTTAATGTTGGTCATTTGAGCAAAACGGGTGTGGTAATTGAATTGGCAGACAAATCACATGTATCCCCTGGAGGCGTGTTGGAGGATGTTATTGTGCAAGTGAATCAATTGGTTTTTTCCGCGAAATTTTATGTAATTGATTTGGATGAAAATTGTTTGTCGAAATCAGCATTGATATTATTGGGGAGACCATTCTTGAAGACCGCTAAAACTATAATTGATGTGGATGCGGGTATATTAACAGTGGAGTTTGATGGCGAAAAAACTGAGTTTAATATCAATAATGCCATGCGGTGCTCGAGTGATGTGTCATCATTGTACTTCGTTGATAAGATTGAGCCCTTGGTTCGACTCTGAATTGATTTGAGCGTGGATAACTCGTCGAGAATGAGGATGCGAAAATGATTTGACAAAAGGAATTTGAAACAAAAAAGGAATTACTCCTATTTGAAACCGAAAAAAAATGAAGAAACGATAATTGAATAGGATGTGTGCAAATTGACGAAATATGGTGTGATATATGTAGCTCCTCCCGACTCCGACGCACGTTTCTTGGATAACATGGGCATGGATGCCCCCGGATATGTCAAATCTTGAGTTGGTACCATGTCTTGCCAAAAACATTAAAGAAATGCACTTCTTGGAAGAAAATCCGTCTTTCGATTTTTCTCGATCACAAATAAGGTTTTTGCAACGTTTTGATAATTTCAAATTGCTTTGAATTGAATAAATAATCGAGATCCTTATTTAAAGTTATAGTTTTTATTCTCATATTTAAAAATACTGACTTTAAATTTGGATCTAGATTTTTTTTAAAATTTTTTAAAAAATAAAAAAATAAAAAAAAACAAATAAATTAATTTGGACAAACGAAATTTTTGTGCAAGGCTTTTAGATGTTACCAAGTAGTTTTTGTTAAGAAATGTAGGATATTGCTCGAGAACGGAAATGAAAAATGAGTCCGAAAAACATTTGGAGCGAAAAAGGTTGCTGAAAATCTTTTGCAAAAATGGTCCCATGGGGTTGATTTTCAAAAACAAAAAGTGTCAAACCAAATCCGCAAGTCGCGTAGCATATCTCCACCCTTGCAACCCATTTTCCCTATCCGGTTGAACCACGGTTCTGCCCATTTTGACCCACTTACCCGTACCCATGACCCGGTTCAAATTCAAACCCTAACGCCCCGTTCTCAAGTTAAAATTTGAAGAGAAAGGGAGAGAAAGGAAAGAAATGGAAGGGAAGGAAAGGAGAGGAAAAAAAATAGATCTTTCATTTCTTCACTTTTCCTTCCCTCCCAATCATCCCACTTTTGGGGTGATTGATTTTATGATAAAAATACTTAATTTCCCCTCCTTTCCGCTCCCTTTCCTTTTCTTTCTCTTCTTAAAAAAAACTATAAAACACGTCTTACTATTCCTTCATTCCTTTTCTTTCCTTAAAAAAAACAAGAGAACACAAATTTGTTACCCTCCCCTTCCCAAAAAATCTCGAGAATAAGGCGTAAGCCTAACCTGATTCCCCTTTTCCCTATATAAAGGCCCGTTTGGATGTGCTTATAAAACTCCTTATTGACTTATCGGTTTTTTGGAAAATTCATAAGTCAATAAGTAAGGGCCTCCTTACTTATTGAAAACTCCTTATAAGTCATAAGGAAGGGGAAATAAGCAATTTTTAATAAGTAAGGAGGCCCTTACTTATTGACTTATGGCTTTTCTAAAAAACCAATAAGTCAATAAGCAGTTTTATAAGCACATCCAAACGGACCCTAACTCTCCCATCTCAGGTCTTCTTCTCCGGCCAAGCCCCTGCAACCGCTACTACCTACCGTCTTCTACCGGCGCTGCTCCGGTCGTCTGCAACCTCACCTGCCTTCTCCTTCCTCGAACTCGCGACTGCAACACACCTTCCCCCTTTCTCTCCTCCACTCGCGATTTCACCCCTCCGTCCACTACAGCCGAGCACCTGCACTCTCGCCGTCCGTTCACCGCTGCGACCACGCCTGCTCAAGCCACCGTCGCCTCGCCTTCCAACCCGCTGCACCTCTATTTCTACCTCCAACGTCGCATACCTGCAACCCACCGAATCACCACCTAAACAGCCGGTTCCCGACTATCAACAACCGGTTCTGAGCCTCCCGTGCAAACCCCTACCATCCGCCGTCCCGATCTACAGCCGGATGAGTTGACTCAGCGAGTCAAACCGAGTCAGGTCCGGTCAACACGTTCGAGTCAGTCAGTCGGGTCAATGTCATTTCAGCGGGTCAGTTTCGGGTCCAATTTCCGAGACCCGGGTCAAAATCCGAACAGAAAACCCGACCGGGTAGGTGCGTTCGGCGACCCCCAAAATCCAAAACAGAAAAAATTTCGCACGGGTCAACATCCAGCTCAGGGACACGCTCCAAGGGTACACTCGTTCCCTATTCTTTGTTTTAATCCCGGTTTCATTAATGGTGTGACATTTAAAAAATAAATTATGTTGCATTTTTATTAGATATTGTGGCTTTTAAAAATGTATAGATTATTGTTACATAATGCAATAAAACATTTTGCCCTAATCTTGAATTTGCAATCTTAGACACAACATATCATTGTTTTCTGATAAGGGCAAATCAATCAGTTTTAAAATAACATTAATTAACCACGCATCATGGGTTTTGGTATGTGGACTAACATTGTGAAGTTTCCCGCTGCTACTATGAATAGACTGTTGAGTTAATATGAATGTAGAACAAGTTATACTTTTGGCACTCAAACAAGTCAAACATTCTAAGTTCTATTTTGGTATGTGGAATCTTATTATCTGTTTCCGTTTACTTATCTTTATTTTCTGTTAGTGTCTGTTTGGGTTTTCTTGTACAACCTGTTAACTCAACAGTCTATTCATAGTAGCAGCGGGAAACTTCACAATGTTAGTCCAGTTACATTGCTTTTGTTCAGGTTTGTTTCTTTTCACAATCAATGGCACGTGTAACTGTAACATCCTCAATTCATCTGAATTGTATGTGTTATTTGGTATTATTATATAGTTATAGTATGGAAAAAATGGATTTTGCAAAAGCTTTTTGAGATTTTGAGTTTCTAATTTGGAGGTGGAACTTGTAATAGTGTACATCATATTTTCTAATTTTTGTTTAAAGAATCGAACTTTTAAAAAATGTTCATTTATAGCATCTTACTTTTAAATGACTTTTTCTGTTTCCTTGTAAATGATCCGCAACGTTTGTATACATTGAAAAAACTTTTTTTTTTCTTTAAAACCATTTGCACCCAGCCAAAATTGGTCATTAATAGGACATTTTTCTAGATAAACTTCCGTTATTAGCGTTGTACTTTGCCAAAAAATTCATTAGTAGGCTATCGGTATATAAATGTAAAGCCGTTGCTAATATGGTTGTGACAGTAAAACACATTGCTATTCCCTTTGGTTCTTTTTATTAATGACTGAATGTATTTTTTTTCAGGTTATTGGTGCTCCTTTAGTATACCTAACAGCCACATGCGACGAGAAGTACTATCACAGGGATGCTCGTATCAGTCATTGATATTGAATGAACGATTTCACAATACGATGCGGAAGTGTAATGAGACTATCCTCATATTTGTTTCTTGGATTTCCATGTGGTGTCGACTTGTCAATGTTTGAAGACGGGATGAAATGTACGATAACAAGAAATCTTGAATTAGTGATTTCATTGGGTCCTATATTTTCAAAAAGATTGGACTTAGCGTCAATAGTTGAATTAACAAATGTTTTCAGCTCATTCGAGATAGTGTACAAGGTATGCTTCATGGTTCAGAAAGGACACATCCCGGACCCAGTATAATTAATTGATGATTCATTCTTCAAGTTACTCGATACCACATAAAATGATATCAACTTCATTCTATCCTCGCTTCAAATACTTTGTTTGGATGAAACTTGTTACAATCCAACATATATTATAAGTAAAGTTTTAAAAACAAGTATACCATAAATACAAATTGTTCGATCTAATAAATGTTCCATTTGAGAAAATTTTAAGTGACCATTGTCAGGTTTATTTCTTAGAGCCACAACCTAACATTTCAAACTCCGTATTACGTGCTTACTTTGAATATTAGGAGAATTTTATACCTATATCATTTGTGGACAACAATCTACGAAAAATCAAAAGAGCAGTTTGATTTTTCGTAGATTGTTGTCCACAAATGATACACGTATAAAATTCTCAATATATTATGAGTAAGCACGTAATACGGAGTTTGAAATATTAGGTTGTGGCTCTAAAAAATAAACCTGACAGGGAGTCACTTGAATTTTTCTCACAAAGGGAACCTTTATGTTAAGATTTAATTATTTATATTTGTGATATACTTGTTTTTAATGCTTTACTTATATTATCTGTTGGATTGTAACATGTTTCATCCAAACAAAATTTTTGAAGTGATGATAGGATGAAGTTAATATAATTTTCTGTGATATCGAGTAACTTGAAGAATGATTCATCAATTATAGTGGGCCCCAGATGTGTCCTTTCTGAACCATCGAGCATACTTTGGACACTATCTCGAATAGAATGAAAACATTTGTTGGTTCAACTATCGGTGCTAAGTCCAATATTTTTGAAAATATAGGACCCGATGAAATCACTAATTCAAGATTTCTTGTTATTGAATATTTCACCCGGTCTCCAAACTTTGACGAGTCAACACTACATGATATCAAAGAAACAAATATGACGATTGTCCCATTAGACTTCTGCATCGTATTGTGAAATCATTTATTCTATATCAATGACCGATAAGTGCATCCTTTTGATAATACTTCTCGTCACGTGTGGCTCTTAGGTATACTAAAGGAGCATTAATAGCCTAAAAATAGATATATTTATTAAAAGAATGAACCGAAGAGAATAACAATGTGTTTTACTATCACAACCATATTAGCAACGACTAGAGATGGCAACGGGGGCGGGTATACCGGGGATTGCATTCCCCATCCCCATAACCGTATCCCCGCCCTCATCCCCATATCCACCCCCATAACCGTTGGGTATTAAAAATTCGTCCCCATCTCCATCCCCAACGGGGAACGGGGATCCCCAACGGGTAATCGGGTATTTTTCACCGTTACAACTTTTTGAAATTTTATGTAAATAACAGGTAATAGTAATATATTTATACAAGTTTCAGTTTAATTATTGCTAAAATTGGTGAATAGATACAAGTTGCTATTAACAGGTAAACAAATGTATATACCTTACCATTATGGGTAACCAAGTGAAAATATTTTGCTTTTACCCAAAAGATAAGAACATAATCCTTTCAAAAACATATTCATGGTCAAACTGACTTGAATAAGAAAAGTTTTTCCAATATTTCTTTGTAAGCATACTAGTTGAAGTTTCCGGACATTGCTATAAGAGAGTTCGAGTTTGTAGATTTTATTGTTATGGTTGACATGTCGTCGCTATAGCCCTTAATTCATCGCTATAGAGCATGGGCACGACATGTCGTCGCCATAGCAGCTCTATAGTGATGACACTTCGTGTTTGTACATTCGTCTTTGAAAATTTTGATTAAAAAAAAGGAAAAAGAATACCTATACTGAACATGTCATCGCTATAGTCCATCTATAATGACGAGTTGACGACATGTCGTCACTATAGATAAGTCTATAGAGACTAAATGTCGTCGTTATAGATCGTGTTAATGTTTTTTTTGTTTTCCAAAACATTTCAAATATTATATAAATAATATGGTGAATTTCGTATATACCCTCGTTAAATAGTAAAATATCGTATTTGCCGGCCTAAAATCTAAATTTCGCATTTACCCTTTTTAACTAACAAAATATCGTATATACCCAAACCTTTATTTTAAGTATTTTTATAATTTATGATCATTTTTCATATTATATAATCATTGTAATTTATATAAAAGAAAGAGATAGACTATTTTGCCAAACGTTTTGGATTGACCGTATTGCCCCCAACAATCGTAACCCTTTTGGAACCAAAATTAGATACCATATATGCTGTTTCACACGATACAAGATCATACAATCGCATCATCTTCGAATTACACACATAGACTAGCAATCTCGACATCAATTAGCTGTTCTTTATGCAGCCTTCCCCCTCTGTTCAAACGTTGAATCATCATACTCGAAATACACTCGTAGACTATCGATCACGACCTCACGACATCAGATGTAAGTTTTCATTGTCAATTTTTTTTATTCTATTTCTGAAAATACATGAAAGTGTTGGTGGTTTTAGTTCTAATTTGTATGTGGGTAATACTCTTGAATGACATGAGTGTTCAATGTCAACTCGTGGATGGTGGTTGTGGAGTGTTCGATGAAATGTCCGAAAGAAATGAAACCTTATGACATTGTTTTTTCTTGAATCCAACCTTTTATAAAATTGCAAGAGTTTATTTTTCAAGTTAAAAATGATCATTTTGGTTTGTATGATCCAGTTACAGCCGAAGGCTAAAACCTTCAAGATCATGGGTAGAATGGGAATAAGTAAAGTTGTGGAGTATGTTGATAGTCTTGTTTGCGTAGCATTACTGGTTGTGGAGTATCTCGATTTCATTTTTTTATTTTTGAATAGTGGATTGTCAAAAGGGCTATAAATGATCATTCGCACATTGGAAAATCTTGTTCCTTTAATGATACTTAGATAATAACAATGTACTTTCCAGGAAACACCAATGCAACTATTTTGTCGATATATGCATTGTAATTTATTGACAAAACCAAAGATAGAAAATATGTTTTGTCTTACATCCTCTGTTGTTCTTTGATGGAAAGTTTCCAGGGAACGAATCAGACCGCATATTATCTAATACTAAATTTATAGGACCTGATACTTTGATACTTTTTGATTCAGAGTTCTCCACCATGTTATTATTGTTTACAATCAAATTTATTTTATCAAAAGAAGTGTCACGTAACTTAAAAAAGCCGCCAACTCCTTTCCCAACATATCAACAAGTTAAAGCACATTGCAATTTATATTTTGAACCATTTTCTAGGCATGAAGACTAGGGGTGCGAGAAAAAACCGAAACCAAATAACCCGCCCGAACCAAATAAGAAATGGGTTAAACGGTTCGGGTTATTCGGGTTTCGGGTGGCTTAATCGGGTATACCCAAACCATTTAAGAGAATGTGGTTCGGTTATCGGTTAAGGTTATTTATTTTCGGGTTACCCGATTAACCCGAATAAGACTTTTTAATTAAAAAAAATAAATATATTTATCTTAATGCGAGGGAACATCCTGGTATGTCTGAACTTTTATCCAAACTATTGTTCCTCTATTTTCAATAAACTTTGAATTCCTTTAAATAATTTTATTTAGGGCCGAATCGGAGTAATTTATAATAGAAAAATAAAAATTATGAAAACTGAAAATTGAATTTAGCGACATTAGTTTGCTAGCTGGTTTCATAGAACTGATTGAGTCTAATAATAACGTGAAATACATTGTTATTATAAACAACATAATTCCATATAATATAAAATAAAATACATAATCTGTTTGCCCCAAATATATTTTGTAAAAACCAATTGAATATCATGTTATTAGACTTTATTTATCCAACTTCAAAACACGTTGGTGTTTGGCATAATCACTCCCTCAAAGAAAATCTAGAAGATTTATAAATATTATTATTAGATCTTAGGACTCTGTCATCATGTATGTGTGGTAATCTTATTATTAGTAAGAAATATATTTAAAATTGTTATTGATTACATATTTGAACATTTGATGATTTGTTGTAAGTAAATCTCTATTTTTATTTATAAATCTCTATTTTTATTTGATATGTTACCCAAGTAACCCAAATAACCCATACCCACATTACCCGTAACCATTTAACCCGTTACCCAAATAAACCGTACCCGAATAACCCATACCCGAATAACCCGAAAACCGAATAACCCGAACCTTATACGGTTCGGTTTTGGTCGGTTAACCCATCACCCAATACCCGAATAACCCGTACCCGTATAACCCGAAAACCGATTAACCCGCCCAAATAACACCCCTAATGAAGACGACACATTTTCTGTGTATTGTTGTTTGAAAGTGACGCGACTGCTTTGAATCTGATCTGTTATATGGCTTTTCAAGTCGCATACGTGGTGAGGAGGTTGATCATGAACAATGTTGATGCAGATGCTTCATATTTTTTGAGACCATAGGTTGATCATGTTACTTATTGATTTTACATTCATTAGTTGTTTAGTTATGTTAAATTCGTTGATGAATAATCATATTTCTTCTTGATTTTGCATCATTCATTGATGAATTTAGGGGTTTAGTATATCCAAACAATGTATTCATTGATGAATTTTACTGTAATGCCAATGTCAAATGCTTATTCACTAAATTCAGTGATGAATATTCACTATAATGCCAATGTTATTTACGTATATTCATTAATGAATTACATCAAATTTGTCATGTTACATATCCTTGTATGAATATTTGTTGATGAATTTTACTTTACTGACAATGTCGACAAGTTATACACTAAATTCATTGACGAAAATTCAAAAAAAAAAAATCCACTGATTTCAGTGACGAAAATTCAAAAAAAAGCAAAAAAAAAAAATGAAAAGAAAAAAAACCCACGAAAATTCAAAAAAGCTATATTCAAGGAAATAATTATAACCAATCCCATTATTTTAGGTAACTTATAATTATCTTGATTTTATTTACTAATATAGATATACTAAGATTACTATTATACCATTGTGAAATGATTGGTCCAAAATTGTCCTCGCGTTCTCAACCTTTTAATTGTCCTCGTTTGAACCTCTCCATATATATATATATATATATATATATATATATATATATATATATATATATATATATATATATATATATATATATATATATATATATATATATATATATATATATATATATATATATATATATATATATATATATATCACAAACATTAGTCTTTGAGGAATAAAATCGATATATATTGTAGTGGTAGTTTACTCAATTAATTGTTTGGAAGCACATTTTAGTGGGAATTGAGAAAAAGAATCCCACGTAAGGGAGACATGGTTACACACTATTTTGAAAAGTTTTCTTAGTTTTTCTTATCTATAGTCCCACATCGGTTGCAGGCTAAAACCATTTGTAATGGGATTGCTATATAACAACTGTACGCATATATTGTTAGGAGATAATTTATGCTTATGCTTTGCACTTGAAAAAGCATATATTGTTAGGACATAATTTATGGTTTATGCATATATTGTTATGACATAATTTATGATTTATGCTTTGCACTTGAAAAAGGGATTACTTTGGCTTTAAAAGACAAAAGAGTTCTTGGTGATTTTGGACCGAAATCCCCGGTGATTTCGGTGGACTTGATTGTTGGGCTTTTGGATTCTCGGTGGACTTAGGATTGGGTGGGCTTATGTAATGAGGTGAAGTATATAAGTGTATGTCAGCCATGATTTTGGGTGGTTGGTCGATTAATTGAGAGCCGTATAGAGAGAATCAAAGAGACATCGATCAAGACCTTATGTACTAGTCAATTTGTCAATACAATTGAGTGCATTGAAGGTTCATTGCATTATTGTTAATTGTTTCGTGTTAATTACTTGATTAGATTCCGCACAATCGAGTGATTGGATTTATATCTGTTAGATTCATAGTTTTCGGGACTTACAAGTGGTATCAGAGCCTTTAAAATCGTTTTTGGCTGTTTGGTATCAATCGATTTCGAAACATTTAATCGATTTTTGGACTTTTTCGTGTGTTTTTGGAAGAAAAACCTGTTCGTGTTCTTCGCGTTCATCGGGATCTTCGTGATTCTAGTATTTTTGGACGAAAAATAGACTGCTTTGATCTTCGAGATTTGCAAATTCGTTCAAAAACCTTGTTTTTGGCATAACCTGGGTGTTCTTAGCGACACAACAGAGTTCTTGGCCAGGGTTTTGGGTGTTCTCGGCGGCACAACAGAGTTCTCGGCCAGGGTTTCGGGTGTTCTCGGCGGCACAACAGAGTTCTGGCCAGGGTTTCGGGTGTTCTCGGCGGCACAACATATATCTCGGCCAGGGTTTTGGGTGTTCTCGGCGGCATAACAGAGTTCTCGACCAGGGTTTCGGGTGTTCTCGGCGGCACAACAGAGATCTCGGCTAGGGTTCCAGGGTCTTCGGCGACATGACATCAATGTTCTCGGTGCATACCTATTCTCGGTCAACAACTAGGTCAAACACCGTTTTCGGTCAAGGGTTTTTGGTCAAGGGCTTTTCAATTAGCATTTTAGGTCAACTGCAATTTTCACATCAGATTTTTATCGTTGGTTAATAATGGTCTCCAATCTCCACTACTCCTAGCACCAAACAAACAGGTTAGTGAAATTTCATGTTCTCAATCTTGTGTAGATAAAGCTAATAAAGATAGATTAGTTAGAGAAGTTTTTGATCTTACGAATGAAGTCTATAACCTTAAAAAGGTTCAAAAACCTCTTAAAGAAAAGGTAGAAACTCAAACCAAACATTTAAAAAGAATTAAAGAAGAATACAGTGAAAAATGTTGTCACTATCGATTTGCCAAAGAGAAAATTGTCAATCTGACTGCCAAACTTGACGCATTGAAAGCTAAATTTTTAAATATGCCGATTTTAATTTTAAAAAATTCAATGTGTCAAGTGCGAAAGTTGAATTCATGATTGAGCAATAGTTAAAATGGCAAACCAAATAAGGTGAGGGTCTAGGGTATAATAGTGTTCCACCCCCTTTCAACGATAACTATACCCCAGCCCTTGAAACCAAAGAAATAGAGAAATTTGTACCATCTGGTCAGCCTACTGAAACTGCTTCAGTTAAGACTGACCAATCCGGTCCAGCTGAAAATGTTAAGGTGAACGATACTGATATTTTCACCTCATTTGCAGATAAAGTAGTGGTGGAAGATGGGAACGAGGAGGACAAAAGTAGTTCTAGCTTTGTGGAAAACTCTTAAAAAACTAATTTTATTGTTGCTTCTAATAATCGCGTGAACAAAGACATTGAAACTATGGATTTTTCAAAAAAATTTGGTGATGTTGCTTTGAATAAGAATTCCAATAATGCTACTTTTGGAAAATTTAAACCACGAAAATTTGTGAAACAATCTGATAGTTCTGTGTGTGCTTGTGGAAATTTTTTGAAACAGACCTCATTTGGACCAGGACCAAGTCCCAATTATACTTTCTTGAAAAGACAAGCATGTTTTAATTATGGAACTCCCGGTCACATTGCTAGAAACTGTCCACATTATGCATATGCTCCCTACTATGAACAAGGTTGGAAGAATGTACCAAGAGGGAGATCTTCTAAAAGAAAACATTCGAGGTCACATTCACGAAATGGTGATTGGAACGCTTCCAAGGCCAAGAATCAGGCCCACAAGGACAAAAAGACCGATTCGAGAGATGGTTTTGCCAAACCAAAATCGGTGAGGTCAAAGTCATCTCAAGGATCATCTTCTAGCTCACACTTGCAATATAAGCCCAAATCAAAGGGTAGCCATGTGTCAAAATCAAGTGTTGAAGCTCCCATCTGGTTAAACGATAAGAGACTCAAGCCTAATTACAGATGGGTACCCAAAGGCCTCACTTCCAAATCACCTAAGAATTTTGCTAACTCTTCATGTTCTTTATTTGATAAACAAGATATGGTATGGGAGAGAGTATCACATGTAGATAGTAAAGGTCAACCCAGTTTCAAAATGGACTGGGTTCCTAAAACTAATTAATCCAGCATCTTTTGCAGGAGCAACTATGGAGAAATATCATCAGACCTTGGTATGTTGATAGTGGCTGTTCTAGGCACATGACAGGAGACATCTCTCAACTGCACGACATTCAGAATATTAATGGAGGGTATGTGTCCTTTGCGGGAGGGGAGAAAGGAAAGATCACTCAAATGGGGACCGTAACTAACGTTGTGTTGAAGTTCGAAAATGTTAATTTCGTTCCAGAATTGAAACACATGGCATCTGGATGCAACATCAGTTGCTGGATTACGGTTCGAATTCTCTTGACACTACTATATTTTCCGTGATGATGATGCCACATTTCAATTCGTTTCAATGACTAAAAATCAATTTTTGTAAAATTTGTAATTTTCGTTTCTAGTTAAATTTGTTCATGTTTTTATTTTCGCTATATCTCCTCCATGGACAAATTTAGGGGTAGAATTAAAACCAAACAAAAATATAAAAATTTATAATATTCAAAAATTCTAAAAATATGTTTTTCTTATAAATCGTTTTCAAAAATCCAAAAATAGTTTTTATTTACGTTAGTTAGTTTTTTTTAATTTGCCTATTAAAAAAAATTATGCACAAATCTAGCACGATCGTCAATGTTTTTGATTTATACCAATCAAGAATACAGATCCAATCCTGTATGTCAATGATGTGTTTCACTATCACCGTGATTCGCTAAGACATTGTCCTACCCTATTCATCGACGACGCACTGAGCTATATCACTCACTGCTGAGATAAATATCATGTGCTGATGATTCTCATTGGTACACCACAATGAGTGTGAAGCACTAACAACCTTTCTTAACCTCAAGTCTTCTGAAACATAACTTCAGGACACCTTGAGTTAAACCACTCATCGTCAAGAGTTAGAAACTCTATGCCGATGGTTAGATTATGTATCGTAGTTTATCACACGCACCAATCCATTCACACCCACTCTATATTCTGATGCAAGAAATAAACGATTCATCGTTTAAAACCAAATGCTGATGATATTTCGAAACTTTATGCCGATGATCTTTGCTACAACACCAATAGTAAAATTGAGGCATCAACAACCTTTCTTACCTACAAGTTGTCTAACTTAGAGTTGAATGATTCGTTGTAATATACCATACATTGATGACAATTCGCAACTCTAAGCGATGGGTATATCTCGTACCGAGATGTATTACACGCTCATACCGTTCTTAACCCAAATATTCTTCTAATAAAGATGTACATGATTCAATGTGCTTTTACCTCGCATTGATGAAACATCAGAACTCTAGGTCAGTGATTACTATCGACTACCACAATAGCTGTGAGACCCCAACACTTCACTAGAACCCTAACTGGCACCACGATGGTACACTCCGCAGAGATACAGATAACATTGAACGTCTCGCCAAGAGCCAAGTTAACTTGTTAACTGCATTGAGATATTTGATCAAGGATGTGCAGGGGCTAAAATCAAAACAGCCACAAGTAGTCTCCTCCTGAGCCAAGGATGGGTCCTTGAACAACTATGGCGAGAAGGATCTTTATGACTCGGTGACCCACATGATTTTTAGTCATGGTTACGTTTCAAGAAGCGTCGATGATGGATGAAGAAAATCCAATGAAGTAAGTCAATTGATGGAGCTAGAAGTGAAGTTTATTCTTACACACAATATTTCAACCCCAAAGCAAGGTGAAGCTATAATTGAAGTTTGTAACAAATTGCGTTGAAGCCTCTTCAATCAATTCTATTGCTATCTATGTACCTGCTGAAGTGATCAAGAGGAATCAGATTCCACTTATTTGTCAAAGTAGAAATTCAAAAGCTGGAAGTGTTGATTCAGAAACCAATACAGAAGCATCTACATCCATTGAGCATTCAAAGTCAAATCTTGAAGAAAGTTCAGCCACTGAAGATGAAATTGTACCTGCAAAGGATTCATGTGTACATTTCATAGTCAAGTTGTGAAGAGACCGAGAAAGACCAAAAAGCCAAGATCAAAGGAAAGTTTGAAGAGAAAAGAAAGTAATAAACCAAGTGGGAGATTGTTAGGACATAGTTTATGGTTTATGCTTTGCACTTTAAAAAGGGATTAATTCGGCTTTAAAAGACAAAAGAGGAGTTTTTGGTCATGGACTGAAAACAACACCAAGTTCTCGGTGATTTTGGACCGAAATCCCATTGATTTCTGTAGACTTGATGGTTGGGCTTTTGGATTCTCGGTGGACTTAGGATTGGGTGGGCTTATGTAATTAGGTTAAGTATATAAGTGTATGTTAGCCGTGATTTTGGGTGGTTGGTCGATTAATTGAGAGCCGTATAGAGAGACTCAAAGAGACACCGATCAAGACCTTATGTACTAGTCAATTTGTCAATACAATTGAGTGCATTGAAGGTTAATTGCATTATTGTTAATTGTTTTGTGTTAATTACTTGATTGGATTCCGCAAAATCGAGTGATTAGATTGATACCTGTTAGATTCATAGTTTTTGGGACTTACATATATATAGTACTGGATTAAGAAATACAATTGGTGCTTGAATTAAACAACCAAAATTAAAGCAGAAAATCTAGTACAATATAAACAAAGCATCTATACCCATCAGAAACGTCTTTAACCATTTATCAACATTCAACTTTTCAATTACACCCTTGTCTCTCAAACATATTAAATCATCAGTAAATCCACTTTGACTAGTCTCCAATTTGAGCTTTCCTTTTAACTTCAAATTATGCCACTATCCCCAATATAGACACCTTAGTCTCCCATGATGCTTCAATCGATCACCAACTACATGCAATGTGAGAAAATTACACCAAAAGCATACACAAAGTAAACTACATATATAGCTCCAAATACCATTTTTTCCATTTAACCATTTTTTTTTTTCATTTACCCTATAAGCATTATAAGCATTACACAAGAGACTACACACGACACCAAATTGTATCAGTGTACTATTAAAAGTACAATGTTGTAATAAAAGAAATCAAAGTAGGATGATACAACAAACAAAAAAATTAAAGTACATTGGTATTGGGTAGATTTTCTCAAAGTACAATGACTTAAAAGAAAAAAATTGAAATGAAAATGGAAAAGAAATTACCATCTAATACGGGAATGGAATGGAATTGGATTCTAATTTAGGTCAAACCTTAAGTATTAATTACAAATGAAAGATTAGAGACTTGGAAAAGAAATTACCATCTAATACATTATTAGCAATATCAGTTTTCTATAGCACAGGTTGGTCTTTAATTGTTATTCATGCTATCCACCACACGCGTAACCACAACTAGTTCACCAGCCATGCACTTGTAAAGAGCTGCTTTTGGGAAAAGAAAGTTAACATCCAAACCACAATTAGCCCATTTTAATTGTTTTAACTATAAATAACCATAAAAAAACTTTATTTTGATACCCAGATGAACGTTAACACCCAAACAACATAATAAGAAGAAGAAAACCAAAATCACCATAACTTGTAGGAGAACAATAAAACTCACAAGTCACGTAATTCGAAAAAGAAAATCCACATAAATCCATAATTAAATAAGAAAAATCTGTACCTACATAATGTGGTTCCTTTTTCCTATTTCACGTTAAAAATTGTTAGTAAATGAAAGTAGGTCTATAAGATCGATGAGTAAAAGATGCTGAAACACGAAATTCGAGATGTAAAAGATGGTAAGAAGTCTATTGTCAATGAATCATATCAGTGATTAGAATAAGAACTTCATAGAATGGTGTTTAGGAAGCCATGCATTCATGCTCCTGTAGCTTCCTGTCCAAGTTGTCATCGTAGACACAAAGCTATTTTGGATTTTTAAGAAAAAAAATCAGTAAATGAGTAATAAAAGAAGATATTCTTAGTTTAGGATAAAAAAAGCTTATGAGACTAATTCTAGAAGTTTAGAGTGTTTAGCCATGGAATTAAGACGTCTATGCTGCAACAAAATGAACAGATTTTGGATTTCAAGAACTGAACAGAAATTCCCACAAAATCTTAATGATTATAATGATGTTTTTAGAAAAAAAAGACCTGATCACAAATATGGTATTTGGCTCCCATGAGATTTGCAGTTACATTACCGACATATATCATCTGCGCAACTTAATATCCCTTTTGTACTCCGAGCGATGATGAACTCAAATCTACCGTTGTGACGTCTATGGTGAGCCATAGCAAGTTTCCCATTGTCTTCCCTTACCATCCTATGAATTTTCGAAGTACAATCCAAGTAATTAAGTATAAATCATTGAGATCATAGATTAATTAAGAATTTAAGGTGTTAAAGAGTTACACAAAACTAAATTGGTGTACAGAGTGTATACACTTCCGCCATTTATCCCGTCGACATATTTCTCCTTCACAATAACACACCTTCCAATGTCCACCGACAATGGACTACACAGTAAAAACTGTTGGGATCTGTCATTCTTATTAGCCGATTAAAGAGTTACAATATATATATATATATATATATATATATATATATATATATATATATATATATATATATATATATATATATATATATATATATATATATATATATATATATATATATATATATATATATATATATATAGGGGCAGGATCAACATAGAACCACTTTTTATCCATAGAACCATAGAACCACTATGTTCAGTAGTGAACATGCATATGTTCAGTACCGAACATACATATGTTCAAAGCTGAACATACGTATATGTTCATTAGTGAACATATATAATATATGTTCACTAATGAACATATATGTATGTTCAGCTCTGAACATATGTATGTTCGGTACTGAACATATGCATGTTCAGTACTGAACATAGTGGTTCTATGGTTCTATGTCTAATTTTGGTTCTATGTTGAACCCACCCCTATATATATATATATATATATATATATATATATATATATATATATATATATATATATATATATATATATATATATATATATATATATATATATATATATATATATATATATATACGATTTACAAAGGCCACGTGGGCCAAGCCATAAGCTACCTACACATATACATGGGCTACGTACAAGATATACATGGGCTATGACTAACATCCCCCCACAGTTTGATCGGGAGGAGAAATCCGTACGTTTAAACTGGCTTT
This sequence comes from Cichorium intybus, assembly GCA_023525715.1. NCBI lineage: Eukaryota > Viridiplantae > Streptophyta > Magnoliopsida > Asterales > Asteraceae > Cichorium > Cichorium intybus. The sequence continues at coordinate 31,661,276 of CM042010.1, read as the reverse complement.
GAAGTCATTGAATAGTTGTGTGGGTAGGCCTTTGGTGAAGATATATGTGTACTGGGTTGACAACGGAACATGGCATACCCAAACCAAGCCTCTCGTGACCTGGTCACGAACAAAGTGAATGTCTATCTCGACATGCTTTGTGTGTTGATGTTGAACCGGATTCGATGACATGTAGATCGAGCTGATGCTGTCACAGTAGACGATAGTTGCTTTGGTCGGGGGGCACTGTAGTTCACGAAGCAAGTTACGAACCCAGCAAGTTTCCGCAACGGTGTTTGTAACACCACGATATTCAGCTTCCGCACTAGATCTGGAGATTACGCTCTGCCACTTAGATGACCAAGAGATGAGGTTATCGCCTAAGAACACGCAATAGCCAGAGGTTGAGCGGCCTGATACGTGGCACCCGCCCCGGTCGACATCAGAGTAGGCAACCAGGCCGGATGACCGGGAGGCATGAAGCTGAAGTCCGTGATCCAAAGTCCCTCTGATGTAGCGCAAGATGCGCTTGACGGCATGTAGGTGAGGCTTCCTAGGGTCATGCATGAAAATACATATATGCTGGACCGTAAAGGCAATGTCCGGGCGAGTGAAGGTCAAGTGCTGAAGTGCGCCGGCAAAGCTGCGATACGTAGAGGGATCCATGATGGGAGGCCCGGTGTCCAACAGCTTATGTGTGGTCTCAGCAGGAGTCAGTGCTGGGTTACACTAAAGCATGTGGGCACGTTCTAAGATCTCGATGGCATATTTTCTCTGAGAGAGAAACATTCCGTGGGAGGTGCGGGTAGCAGAGATACCCAGGAAGTAATTTAGTGCCCTTAGATCAGTCATCGCAAACTCGCGGCCAAGCTGGGAAATGATGGACCGGAGGAGTGTCGTGGAAGAGGCTGTGAGGATGATGTCATCGACATATAGTAACAAGAATGCGGTGTCTGACCCATGACAATAGGTGAATAGGAAGGAGTCTGTAAGACTATGAGCGAAGCCAAGACGAATAACATGGTTCATAAAAAGCTGGTACCATGCCCTGGGAGCCTATTTGCGGCCGTACAGAGATCGCTGAAGGTGGCAAACATGGTCCGGACGAGTAGGGTCTCGGAACCCTGGTGGCTGGTGCATGTAAACCGTTTCATGAAGGTGACTGTGAAGGAATGCATTCTTCACTTCAAGCTGGTGGATATGCCAGTGCCGTGAGACGACCAAGCTGAGGACCATCCGTATAGTGGCCGGTTTGACAACCGGACCGAATGTCTTGTTACAATCAATCTCGGGCTGCTAACTACGACCATTAGCAACTAAACACGCTCTGTAACGAGAGAGAGACCCGTTAACATTGAGCTTTTGTTTAAACAGCCACATAGAGCGTACCACATTTGGTCACGGGGGTCTTGGAACCAATACCCAAGTACCATTCGTAATTAGTGCATTATATTCCTCGTGCATGGCTTTTTTCCAGTTTGGATCTTTCAAAGCCTGTAAGTGGGACCTCGGGACAGAGGAAATAGAAGTAGAATGAAGGTTGAGACGTTCTTTTGGCTTAGTTATGATCTTTTTGGTAGAAAGATCATAGCAGCGGAACCCACGATGCTGGGTTGGGTACCCGAGGAAAATGCAAGGTGTGGAACGGGGTTGAAGTTTATTTGTGGTGTGGAGTCAAGGAAAGCATAGGCACCCAAAAACACGTAGTTGGTCATAGGTGGGGTGTTGTGAAAGAGGCGGTAATGTGGTGTCATTGGCTATAGACGCGGATGAAAGAATATTGAGAAGATAGGCAGCCATATGAAGTGCCTCGGGCCAAAAAGTGGGTGGTAGGTGTGAGCGGAAAAGAAGTGTATGTATCATATTGTTTAGGGTGCGAATTATGCGTTCAGATTTTCCATTTTGTTGAGAGGTGTGGGGGCATGAGAAACGGAAAGAGATACCGTAGGAGGCAAAGTGATTATGAAAGTTTTGGGTATTGTATTCACGCCCGTTGTCACATTGGAATTGTTTAATAGATGCCTCGAATTGATTTTTAACAATGTTATGGAAATGTAAGAATTTCGAAAAAGCGTCAGATTTATTTTTAAGCGGATAAACCTAAAGATAATACGTGTAATGATCAAGAAATAAAATGTAATATTACAATCCACCACAACTATTAATTGGAGAAGTCCATACATCCAAATGAACAATATCAAAAGGAGCAGATAAAGTAGTGTTTGAATTAAAAAATGGAAGTCTAGTGTGCTTGCCAAGTTGACAGGCTTGACAAGTAACATTAGACGATTCCTTATGACATGAAAGCAAACGACTAGAAAGTAAATGCTTCAACACGTGATTGCCGGGGTGACCAAGACGTTGGTGCCACATGTTGGGGGTGGTGGAGATGAATGCATGACTGGAAGGCCTAGTAACCGGGTAGACAGGTCCCGAGCTGTCACAGCGGATTAGCGGACGCCGTGTTTGATAATCAAGAACAGTAAAACAAAAAGGATCAAGGACCAATGGTACATACGTTCGGATGTTGGTGAAAAGATCAATGAGAGGTCAAAAGATCTCGCCACAGTTCGTAATTATGAGTTGCAAGCTCGAGGACCAGTGGTACGTACGTTCAGATGTTGGTTACGCCATAGGCTTTGGCGATGGGTGTAGATGGTTGTGACCCTTCACCGGACATGGTGAAGGTTGAGAAGAGAAGCAGAAGATCACAAAGAAGGAAGGAGAAATATGAAAGGACCGGGAAGAAGAAGGAAAGAGAGGTAAATCAGGAAAGAGGATCGTCTGATCCCATGTTGGGATCTGTCATTCTCATTAGCCGATTAAAGAGTTACAAGGGAAATATATATATATATACGATTTACAAAGGCCACGTGGGCTAAGCCCTAAGCTACCTACACACATACATGGGCTATGTACAAGATATATATGGGCTATGACTAACAAAGGCCTTGAAAGAATGTTAGAAATTACACTCAATCGCAAACCTAGTAAACACAATACATGATAATAAACACGAACCTGTTAGGGATTGTAGACCATGAGGAAGTCGATGTATCTTCGGTATCCGAATAATCCCAGATATTACCGAAATTGTTATTGGTCGAATCAGTAGAAACTTAAATCAAAGGTTGGCAGGTGGAGAAGGCAGAGCAGAGGTTCTTAGAGAAGATCAACTATGAAGGCAGTGACATATTGGAGAGGCAACAATAGGTATGCCACGGAAGATCTCATGAAAATGATGTAGGAATTTATCAAGATTAAGGGAGATAAGAACTAGATTGAAGCTTTATTCTATCAATATGGATTTCAAATTTCAAAACGAAAGGGTAAATGATTGAGCCGAGATTTAGGGAATAATGCGAAATTAGGAAGATAGCATAATTTCAGGAACGATTTTGGAGTCAGACGAGATAAGTGAATCACAATTACTTTAGGCGGGAAAACATATGGTAGGGATTTTAGAGCATGACACGTGGAAGAGTATGACTCTAAAAAAATGTCATGTAGCATGTATAGGATTCTTTTATCAAGATTAAGGGAGATAAGAACTAGATTGAAGCTTTATTCTATCAATATGGTTTTCAAATTTCAAAACGAAAGGGTAAATGATTGAGCCAAGATTTAGGGAATCAGGAGAAATTAGAAAGATAGCATAATTTCAGCAACGATTTTGGAGTCAGACGAGATAAGTGAATCACAAATACTTTAGGCGGGAAAACAAATTATAGGGCTTTTAGAGCATGACACGTGGCACAGTATGACTCTAAAAAAATGTCATGTGGCATGTATATTGTAATACCATATTATTAAATTATATAGATTTTGTGTTAATCTTAGTATAATTAAGATTAAATAAGTTGTTATATGAGTTAGGATGGTTAAAAACCCAATTGAGTGAAGTTTGGACTTGTAAAATGTCAAATCAGAGCTACACGGGTCGTGTAAGGCCACACGAGTCGTGTAGAAAGGCTTAAGAACCAAACAGTACCCTTTTTCAGGTCTACACGGGTCGTGTACTTTCACACGGGTCGTGTAACTTTTGTTCAAAAATTACCGAGGCGAGTTTGGGTCTCACACGGGTCGTGTGAGGCTACACGGGTCGTGTGGGTCTGTGCATTTTAGGATGGCTTGCTGTAGGTCTCACACGGGTCGTGTGAGCCTACACGGGTCGTGTCGCGCATCAGGGGTGTTTTAAAATACGGGGTTTCCTTCATTTGGGTCATTTCCAATTCAACCAAAACCCTCTCTAAACCCTAGAAATTGATTTCTAAGCCATCCAAGTCGAGATTTAAGCCTATTAATCACGAATTGAAGCTAGGGATTTGTACTTGGAGTTTGAAAGGTAATCCTCTTTGAATTTGACTTTGTTTCAACCGTTGGATACTTTGATTTAGAGTGATTCCTTGTGGTCTCGATGGTCCACCTGTGAATCGATGATGTTAAAGTCGAATTAGTAGTATAGCAAGTCTATAAGAGTTTAATTTTAAGCTTGAATTAGTGTTATGCTTGTTGATTGTGTTTGCAAATTTGAATAGGTCAAAAGAGTGAGGTGAGGAGCTATAACAAGAGTGTTATTGTTATTGTTTGATTATGATTTCACCATATGATGCTAAATTATGGATTGTGTCGATATAAATTGTGAATGAGATTATAATGAGACTTGAGTATTGAAATTTAGCTGTTGTGTTACAGCTAAGGCTAGTCAGGATCAAACGCGAGGTTCTGGAGTTCTACGTACCGAGTCAACCTCAGGTGAGTAGTTATTGTTAAATAAATTTACATATTATTGCGATATAATTGTAGATAAAAGAATATATCCTATTAGATTGATTTGAGTAATGAATTAAAGAGTAACAGTGTTTGAGATACACTGAAGATTGAGTTGTTCAATTGAGATTCATTGAAATGGAGAGATAAAATATATAATTAAGTCATTCTATAATTACTCACTGAGCTTTCAAAGCTCATAATTTGTTTGCTATTGTTGTTTGTGTTAGGTTCTGGTAATGTAGGTCATGGAAAACACATTACGGAGGGTTAGCTGGATAGATATGGACCTTGGACTTTGGACTTGTTCTAGATATTTTGAAAACATTTTTGGATATCCCGGTTTTTGGTGAAAACAATGTAGATACTTGTTGTATACAGTTGTGACTTAAACTATGCTTTTGATAGAACTTTGTAGAACTTATTACTAATATTTTGGAATTACACCATAACCTTGTTTGTGTTTGATTAAGTTATTGGTGTATCCTAAGATTGAGAAACCGGGCGTTACATATATGATTCTTTTATTATAGTAGATAGAAGAATAGATTTGACACGAACCTTTAAAATGCTGACTGCCAACTTCTGTGCTAATTGATCCCTCTCTTGTTCAGTTTCCTGTAATATTAAGTTTCTAAGTAAAAAAGAAACACTAATGTCCCCCATTAAGTTCATTAAGTCACAAATAAATAACACCTTAAATTTATCATCAATTTGTAGCTCATTTTACACATCACAAAAGTGCTTCCCCACTTTTTGCACGTAAATTAGCAAGTTCTTCTATAACTCTACAAAGTATATCATCTGTTCTTCTAAGCTTGCGACTTAATTCATCATTATGATTTATTAATGAATTATTCTCCTCCTGTTGTACAAAAAAAATCATCTTTAGCAATGTTTCTTTCAACCAAAAAGAAAAAAGAAAAACAAAGATCTGGATCATATTTTTATTATATATTGCCTTTATTTTCATACAATGATGAATTCTTTGTTGAATATTTTGCTGGCCCGATAATTTATTTACTTCGGTTTCAAGGTCTATGACTTTGATCTTGAGATTAGCAGTTCCTGTTTTGAACATTTCATTTTCAGTTTTGAGTAAACGATATTTTTGATGAAGTTGTTCTAATGCAACTTGTGATGTCATCATTTCATATTGTTTTCTTTCTATTTCTTCCAGCCACCTGATAGAAGAAAAAAAAAAAGAAAAAGAAATTACAATGTTGTTCATACAACCATTGCATAGGTCTATTTGGTTGGATGGAATGAAATGGACGATGTAATGGAATTAAGGGTCATTACATTCCATGATCATGTTTTATCGGCCGTGGAATGAATTTTCAAATAATTGTTATAAGTTATAGAGTAAAATACAGTTTTTGTCGCTAATCCTAACTGATTTTTTCTATTTTGGTTCAAAAGTTTTCTCTAGCAAATAAAATGACTACAACTTTTTGGGAACAGAATAGTAATTTTACTTGGAACAAAGAGTTCTTGAAGGAAGAGTTAACCCTTGCACAAAGTGGAGTTCGAGAGAATGTGCAGATGTACAAGTCGGACAGTCATAGTTCAAAGACAATATTTCAATCGAAGACCAATAGGGGTTCTGCAACCGAAGGCGTGGCTTCGGTTAAACTCAATATTGGTTTTGTCACATCCCGATAGAATAATCTTGGGAACATGCAATGAATAGTACCGTTGTCAGAGATAACATGGGGAGCATGGTGCAGTCACCTTTTCAGATAAAGTGAGAAGGACGAGTTTGTCCTTTTGCCTCTTTCCCGCCCAAAGACCTTGCTATTCAAGCTTCCGTATCCAGCTATTTATACATCTCATTTCTATGAATGTAATATGTTCAAAATTGTTGAAAGAGTAGTCATAGTTTTCTCTCTTGTAAATCATTGAAGTTTTTCAATGAAAGTTTCTCTCATTTCTCATAGTGGATATAGACCAGCCGGGTGAACCACTTTATATCCTTGTGTTCTCTCATTCCCAACCTTAGAATTACTCACTTGTCTAGATAGTTGTATGAAAGTCTGTCGAAATACTTGGACGTGTTCGTCGGCGTGACCCCTTTCCGCTGCGACGGGCATCCCAACACTTACCCTCTGAAAAAAGCAGTGTTGTAAAAGTCGGCCTAGGCGGCCGCCTAGGCGGCGCCTAGGCGCTAGGCGGGCGGGTTCCGCCTACGATTAGTGGTAGGCGGTGAAGTTAGGCGGATTTGGTCAACGGCGGTCAAAATCGGGTTTAGGCGGGCCTAGGCGGGTCTAGGCGGCAAAATTTTAAATTTTTCAAAATTCAAAATTTTCAAATTTTCAAAATTTTCAAAAAATTTCAAATTTCTAGAATTTTCAAAAATTAACAAATTTTCAAAAAAAATCAAAATTTTAGATTTTTAAAATTTAATTTTAGAAAATGTCATTAATTATGATAATCGGTGGCTAAGTTACGATTATTGATAATTAAAATTGTCAAAAATATCATTAATTAGTCTAAACATTCTGATGTTTGATGACTTACATATTTAAACACTTAGATTTATCAAATTTTTATGCTTATTTATTTATTTTGTAGGGATATAGGTAATATCTAAATTTTAAAAAATAAATTTTGTTACAATTAATACTCCCCGCCTAGGCGCCGACTAGTCCTCGCCTAAACCGACTAGTCCTAGGCCCCAGTCCACCGCCCGCCTACCGTCTAGCGACTTTTACAACCTTGGAAAAAAGACATAAATGGTTCCTTGAAATAGCAGACATGGTACCAAATATATGACAAAAAAGATCTACTTAACTCAAATTGACAGAATCGGTCCATCGTTTACCAGAAAACAATAAGTTAATGAAAACTTTTAGAAACCTACTTTCTGAACATATAGGTTATTAAGCAACCATTACAAAGTGGGCATGTAAAGTATGTTGCTAAAATTACCCTTATTAGAAAGTAGGATGCTAAAATAGTTGTCATTTCAGGAAGATTTAGAAAATTTTTGTTCTACATGCTAGCTTGCTAAAGAAACTTATATTCACAATTTAGGTCGTTAAAATGTGGTTTGTTCCTTGGTCGGTAACAAAACAATAATATAAAAAAGTTATTTCCATTAAGGACCATTTCTGTACTTTGCTGTAAGTAGACATTGCTAAAGAAACTTATATATAATCATGTATGTCTACAATTGATGTTGATGTTGACTCTCAAAATAGTAGGCAACAAGGGGTTCAAGATTCTTCTAATTCTAACATGCTTTATTCTCGAAAACATACAAAATTACAACATAAAATGCCATCTTTAGGCCCATTACACCTCAAAGTCCATGGCAAAACCCCAGTTCTCGACATCAGTACACTCGAGAAAATCCGATCAGGCAAGATCACGGTCGTTCCTAGATTCAAACGATTCAACTGCGCCTTCATCGAGCTCATCTATGGCAACATGAAACCCTTGATATCGATTCAGCAACTGAGTATTGCAGCAACAATGTCCCCTATCGGCTTCGGGTGAGAAAAAGCTTTCATTTTTTTTTCTCTGTTCTTTTGTGAAAAAATAATTGAATCTTTCAGTTTGAGTAATCGAATTTTATCTTTTGTATTAACACAAATCCAAATTCTTTGCTAAAAATGGCTTTCCAAAAAAAAAAACCATTTCTCGGGGTGGAAGGGAAAGTATGGATTATATGCAGCAGGATTCACGAGAAAATGACTTGTTGGTGCATCTGCTGGCGCCATGAAAATTTACCAAGATGAGAATTTTCTACATTTCTCCTCCAATTGGGCGTCAAATACATCTGCAATGAAGGCTAAGATGTTTTCGTACCAAATATAATCCTAATTTATCAACGAGAAATTCACGTTTGCAAACTTATTTTAATATGTCGTCCACATAATAAAAACACCCGATCAATTTAAATGTAAACCTATAAATTGGTTTAAATTAAAAGCTCAATAATAATTGGTTGGATTTTCTTAAACCAAAATATTTCTGAATGGTTTTTTGTATGTACCCTAAAAATGATGGGGCTTATTCGTATTTTGCCATTTTTATAGTGGCATGTTTTTTGAATTAAATGTTATTTGGATCGATAGTTTATTTAACCTATTTAATTTTTTATATATATATTTTATTTTTGCAATAGTGTTCTTTTTTAATTAAATGGTTTTTGACTTATTTTATTTTATTTATTACATATTTATTTTATTTTAAATCTAAATTTATATGCTGGTATACATATTTTTATTTAATTAATCAAATTAGACAAAACTTCATAAATGGTCCATGTGGTTTCAAAAAATATCGACTTTAGTCCCTAACTTTCAAAAACCTCAAGGATAGTCCCTGTGGTTTGAAAACTTTTTATAAATGGTCCATCCGTCAGTTTTTGGCTGTTAAGTAGATAACCGATAAGGGCAAAGTAGTCTTTTTCCATAACAGGGACTATTTATGAAGATTTTTTTATTTTTTTTTGTTTCTTATATATAGATAGATAGATAGATAGATAGATAGATATATATATATATATATATTTGCGAAATCATCTCTTCAATTGGATCGCAGCAATCAAGGGTTGTTGCCTGATTCGAAATCGTAAGAGGGATAAGGCGTGTGAAGAATTGGATTGTAAGTTGATTTCGATCATCTACGAAAACAGCAACCCAGCAACCGGCATGCCTCCTGTAGAAATTAGGGTACAAACTCGAAGAAGATGAAAACGAGTGTACAAGTTCCATAGCTTCTGATGGTATAAGTTTCAAATCCCAATTTTGAAAGTAGCAACGATTTCAACAACCAAAGCGACACTATAAATAGCAAGAAACACTCTTATGAATCTGTACATAATCTGCTCTTTATATTTGACTTCATCTTTGCTTGAATCTGATAATGCAATGCGCTTTTTAACTGACACAAAAGTTTTGGAAAATCCCATTGCTAACCATGGAAAGAAAGAGAGGATTCTTTGAGCTTTGAGTAAAAGCCGCCATGAAAAAAACTGTTTGGTGCTTGCTGTTTTTTGCTTTTCAAGAAAGACAGACGTTTCTGAATCATCGAGTTCTACTAAGGAGATGTTCGTTGGTTTGTCTACTGTGACTACCACAGAACTTGGTGCCATTTTCTTGAAGCTAAATCCACAAATCCCAGATGCGAATTTGCGATTTCGCAAACAAAAGAGCAAGAATTAAAAAGAGATCAAAAGGGTTTGCAGAGTTACAAAAAAGTTCTGATTTTCAATTAAGCCTTACGGATGATGATTTCAACGGATTGAAGGGAGGGTGTGTGGATGACCATCGCAATTGATTTCTCCACCTCGATTGAAGTCAAAATTCGCCTGTAATCTAAACTACGAGCCCTTGAATCTTCGAAATAATTAAAAAAACGGAGGAATCACCTTCATCATCGTCGGAGACGACGAAACTCTTTAATCCCGCTACCTTCCGCCGCCCCTGTTACCTCCACGTACGTGTCGCAACTGTTTCTGTTGCCGTCGATTCAAGTTGATAACGAGGAGGATGAAACCACCGAGGTTTGTATGGAACGACGTTGAGACAAAGCCTTAAGAAAAATCAGGTGAACCATCACCCTGATGGCCTAGTGGATAAGGCTTTGGACTCTTTCTCTTCCCCTATAAAGAGGTTCCAAGTTCTAATCCTACTCCCTCCCTTTCCCCATAGGGAGTGTTAGGTTTCAATCAGGGGATGGCCACTGGCCACCTCTCTACCCCCGTAGGTGATTGACCCGGACCACCCTGCTGCCAGGTGTGCGTGGCCCCGAGGTTGCTTCATCAGGGTCATCAAAGGATGGGTCGGGTGGGGTCCTCGGTTATCAAAAAAAAAAAAAAAAATCAGGTGAAGTCACTGATGCAACCACACCATGTACGAAGAACTGGTGGCTAGAATTTAGCGGTGAAGCAGGTTAGAGTGTCGATTGATAGTGATTCTTCCCAGACGAAGAAGACGAGAGAGAGAGAGAGAGAGAGAGAGAGAGAGAGAGAGAGAGAGAGAGAGAGAGAGAGAGAGAATCGGAGGGTGGATGGGGTGGATTGGGTTTTTTGTTATTTTAATAATAAAATGTTTAAAAATATATATTCAAAAGAAAAAAAGAAAAAGAAAACTTAAAGAGTAGTATTCAATATTCATAAATGGTCCCTATTTTGGAAAAAGACTATTTTACCCTTATCAGTTATCTATTTAACGGACAAAAACTGACGGAGGGATCATTTATGAAAAGTTTTCAAACCACATGGACTATCCTTGAGGTTTTTGAAAGTTAGGGACTAAAGTCGATATTTTTTGAAACCACAGGACCATTTATGAAGTTTTGTCATCAATTTAATATAAAAAAACATGATGTGGTGAAGGTTAGAAAGGTCAAGAAAAAATTGTATCTACTATTAAAAGCGGGTGAAAACGAAAATTAATTGAGAAAAAATAGTTAATGTCGGGAAAATTGAAGAAGAGCTGCTCCCCACGCGCTTAACACATTTTGATTACTTTACCTTGGGCGGGGATTACTTATTATTTCCGGTAAACTCTTTCAAACCCCAACTCCTCGCTGCTTCGATCTTGTCCTCCCTGCAAACCCTACCAAAAATCATTCAACACCGACGTGGCGGCGGCTTAGGTAAACTTGCGAATTCCAGAAATGGCGTCATTCAAGGCTTCTTCTGACGTCACTGGTGGGCCAGTCCTCACTCTTCTCAACAAGCGCATCCGTAACCTAACGAAAAAGCTCAAACGGATCACACAGCTCGAAGACTCCATTGCTCAAGGAAACTCGATCATCAAGAACACGGAGCACGAAGAGTTCCTCAAATCAAAGCCCACGATCGTCGCCGCAATCTACGAGCTGGAGAAGTTGCGTCAGCCCCTATCCGTCACAGTCCATGACGAAACCACTCTCGCACTCCAACGCCGTCGCGTGTTGGCGTCAGAAAAGAACGATAACGATGACGACTGTAACGAAACACAAACATGATCAGAATTACTTAAAGAACATGTACAACTTTAGACATTGAAGAGGCGATTGCAAATGAGATTAGTAAAGTCACCTCATGGGGGTCCGTCATTAAGGAGGCAAGAACTTTAGACATTGAAGAGGCGATTGCAAGTTTCCCCGGGCTTAAATCGTTAGTAGTTGTATCATCTGACAACTTGAAATAAACATGATCAGAATTACTTAATGTACAGGTACAACTTTTAATGCATAATGTTCAAGTCATAATAAAAAAGTCTTACTTACCCCTTTCTGCCAAGTACAATTTGATCTTTTCATAGGCTGGAAACTGGATAGCAACATGACTGATTCCAGCAAGTGAAGGTAGAAGTCCACTGTAAAAAATTAAAAAAATTGGTTAAAAATTAAAAAGGGTGGAAAATGTTTTTTTAGATAAAAGTACAAGTTGTAAAGCATACCTATACAAGCCTCTAAAGCCTTCCTCATGTACAATACGTCTCAAGGCAGAAGATATACTTTTATAAGGAACTACACCGACTCTCATTCCTTGTGTCTAAAACAAATTCAAAAAGAATGACTTAATACAGAAAGTCATTAAGACCGAGGCTTTTCTCATTAAGCCCTAACCATTTTACCAATTTGCCCTTATTTATTCTTTTTCCTTCTTATTTCCATGAGTGTCATAATTTCAACAGATTTTGTTTTGGAAAATTGCAGTGAATAGCAACATACTTTACTCTCACTGCCACTATCTATGGACATTGTACTTTATTTTTACTTATAATACCAACATACTTGCATCTTTTACCAATAATGGCAACGTACTTACATTTTTTACCTATAATAGCAACGTACTTCAATTTTTTAACCTATGATAGCAACATAATTACATTTTTTTTACATATAATAGCAACATACTTGCATTTTTTTTACATATAATAGCAACGTACTTAAATTTTTTACCTATAATAGCAATTTACATTTTTGTACCAATATGAGCATTATAAATTAGTTGTTACATATTGCGATTATTTGTAAAAGGAATTTTAAGTATGTTGCTATTATGTGTAAAGAATTGTAAGTACGTTGCTATTATGTCTAAAGAAAATGCAACTATGTTGCTATTAAGGGTAAATAAATGCAAGTATATTGCTAGTATGGGTAAAGAATAAAGTGCATTGCCTATATTGGTAAAAAGATTAAAGTACACTGCTATTACTTGTAAACACATAATTAAAAAAAAAAAAAAAACATACTTGGAGTCTTGTTTTTACAACCCACAATGGATTTGTGGTGATTGCAGTGGCAGCTCCAGCACCTGAAGCAGCTATCATGTTTGCCCCAAAACTAAGATGCCCCATACCATCTCCTAAACATATAAAAAATAATAATAATTTATGTATTTGACAATAAACTAAATGCTTTTTTTATTTATTAAAACATAAGATATTTGATATGGTAATTAGTTAATTACTAACCATGTGAATCAAGAAACTCTTTGAGTTGCCTATAAACGGCAAAATAGACCTGTATTAGAAAAATGTATATGTCAAGATAAACAAATTATTTGTAGAAAATAACATGAAACTATAGTTTTTTGAAAGATAAAAAAAAGGAAGTAAAATCATTGGGCAGAAAGCATGCTAGGCTTAAGTGTTGCAGACTTAATGACTGCACCCCCGGGACTTGGGAGCCGTTATGACACCAAACCAGCCCAGCATGCTTTCAGCCCAAAACTTAGCCCTTGGATACTACTACTACAGCAGCTGATAGTACAAGTAGGGGTGAATAAAAGCATAGTGTAGACGGTGACCGGCAGAACCTACCTCTAAAAGTTATACATGGTATGCCCCGACTGTTCCAGTTTAAGACAACTACTTCATTGCCATCACCAAGGGCAAGCAACATCAACTGAATAGTTTCCGGACCACGCTAAATGATCATTCGCACATGGGAAAATCTTGTTCCTTTAATGATACTTAGATAATAACAATGTACTTTCCAGGAAACACCAATGCAACTATTTTGTTGATATATGCATCGCAATTTGTTGACAAAACCAAAGATAGAAAATATGTTTTGTCTTACATCCTCTGTTGTTCTTTGATGGAAAGTTTCCAATGAACGAATCAGACCGCACATTATCTAATACTAAATTTATAGGACCTGGTACTTTCTGATTCAAAGTTCTCCACCTTGTTATTATTGTTTACAATCAAATTTATTTTATCAAAACAAACGTAAAAAAGCCGCCAACTCCTTTCCCAACATATCAACAAGTTAAAGCACATTGCCTCATCTGGCAAGTATAGTGCTAATTCTATATAAATCCCAATCGGACAACAAATGCAATCATTTCTCAAATGCAAATCCGTTATATACCCAATTTGACAACAAATGCAAATATTTAAAGTACATTGTGTCAATTGGCTGGTGGTTTAAATCCCTCTGCAGAAAACTGTTTTACAGAAATAGTCCCTCTACAGAAAATTGCTTTATAGAAATGGTCCCTTTACTAAAATCCTTTTTACAGAACTTGTCCCTATGCATAAAAATTATTACAGAATCGGTCGCTTTACCGAAACAAATATCCAAAGTGTCAAATGATTAATTATCAAATATGTGAGATGTACAAAAAATCTTGCTCCAATCCATAGGATGAGCATAAGCAAATACAATATCATATTGTGAGCTCTACCTAACAAATGACATAAACATGACTATATATAAGTAAGAGCTACAACTAGGGCAAAGCCCAAAAAACATAGTTTTACAGTGGACCGACCAAGCTTGTCATTATCACTCCATGATGTAGACAACAAGTCTGCATTTGAGCTCATGAAGAATCGTATTTTCCACGGTAGGATTAAACACATTGATACCTGCTGTAACTTTCTCCACAAATGTGTGGAAAATGGATTGATTTTTGTGGAGCATACAAGTGGAGAAGAACGGGTTGACACCTTGACAAAAGCATTACCCCGAGTAAAGTTTGCTGAGATGAAAAATCCTTTTTATGGTTGAGAAACTTGAAGAAATAAACCAAAATTAGAGGAGAGAATGTTAAATTTAATTGTGACTTGGACACAGTTTGACTGAATATGGTGGAAACTAATGAAAAACTA
>CM042010.1:31618957-31641457 GCA_023525715.1 Cichorium intybus | reverse complement strand
ACTAACCAGGTGGCCCAGGTTAACGGATAACGGATACTTCTGGATATACCACCGAGGTTGATTTCTTAGCTGGCGAAACAGTTGAATTCCAGGATTGATCCTCAATGTCTTAACTTTACTTTGGATTATTTGATGAACGAAGCTAGGAGGTGGTTTAACGTGGGAATATCCAATGACAATGTCAAAGCTATGGTCCTCTCCTAAGTTTTCCATTGTACGGCGCGCATGAAACGCTTGTTAAAATTAAAAAAGGTAAAAACATGTGATTGAGAAAAGTATTAGTAAATAATGTGATTTTTGTTATTGTTTGTTTCTTTTGTTATTGTTTGTTTCCTATAGGTTTTGATTTTGATGTTTATTTTTGTGATTTTGATAATATGGGTTATTTTTAGAGTCTATTTGTTTGGATTAGGGATATCAAGATAAAGGTGTTATGAAGTTTGGACCGAGCCCTGACCACTTATTACATATTCGGTTATATTATAACTAAAAGTTGTTTTGTTTAGTTGCAATTTTAATCGAAAAATTGGACTCCGTAAGTCCATAACCGGATACAATTCAAACAGGTACAAACCAATTTGATGGACCTGAAGAAGAAGACCACCAATACTGCCAACGCCCCAGTCACAAGAACATACTTCATCCCTTCTTTTCGAGCTTTCCCTGCTAAAAGTTAGAACAAAAAACACGTTACCAAACGACCCAGAAAATTGACATAACACCAAACAGTTTCCCATTTCCCCCATTACACCATTAAGCCATTACTAGATACACAGAAATGAAACCCAAGAACATCAGCGAGAGAAACACAAAGACGCCCATTAATTTTAAAACAAAATAGAACAGCAATAAAACAGTTCCCCTGTTTTTCCCCCTTCTCAGTACACCGGTTTTTTTCTACAACCGTTGAAAACCATTACCGCAGAAATAGATCAAAAGACCCACAAACGCCACCAAAAACAACAAAGAGAAGAACCAACACAAAATTTAAAGAAACAGAAAAATAATCAACCGGTTCCCCTGTTTTTAGCCTGCTCATTACATCATTTTATTCTCCGTGTATACTAGAAAGAGATTTGCAAAACCAGAAAACAGCGGCAGCAACAACAAGGAGAAAAACCCAAAACCCAAAAGAGTTGAAAGAAATTGAACATTACCTTTCACAGAGAACCCCACATGTTGGAATGCAAAGAAGATGATAGGGTTGAAGAAAATATTAAGGATTACCGTGTGGCGGCTGCAGCAAAGGTAAGGGAAAAGTGATCAAAATTTCCCCAAAAACCCTATATGTGGTGTTGACGTTCAGAACTAAAATATAATAGAACCTTGTAATAAATAAAGAAAAGAAATAAAGAAAAGAAAGATGTTTGGTTGATTGAGAATATGATTCCTTCTAATCGTTTGTTCTTTGTTTTTTTTTTTTTTAAATATAAATTAAATAACATATTACCATTGTAACTTTGTTTTAATTTCTATTTCTATAATCATAATAGATGACCTTGATGTTTGAAATGGGTGAATATTAATTAAATTACTTTTTTAAGATAACCATATGGCATTTTTTTTATTACTTTGTTTAAACTTCTGGTGTTTTATTTTATCTAACTCTTTTATTTGTGCACATGCTTGAAATATACATGAATGTATATTTCTATATGATACGTAAATAGATATTTATATGTTAGGGAAAAAGGAGAACGAGTGGCATGTTATCAGGGGTGGTTCTTATGTAGTGCATATGGGGGTGGGGCACCTGCTAAAATTCGTGTACGTAGAGGAATTTTTTTGATGTATTTTCTAATAGGGTGCAACGGTGCGAAAAAAAATGTGTCACCGTTTAAACTAAAATGTCACCGACCATTAAGTATAATTGGGCTAATTAAAATAAATTGACACTCGATGTCACGGCTATTTATAAATTTTGCATCCGTCCCTGCATGTTATATGTTGGGAAAAAAAGTAAAAATATATTTATAGCTATTATTAGAAAGCCTTTGCATTTTAAAAATATAGAAATGAGATAACGTAGGAGTTTTTTATATTTGTGGGTTTGATAATCTTGCTTCTGTCCATATTTAGGTAATAATGTTTTTTTGTACATTTTTACCCATCAAACTTGTGGTGACCGGTTAAAAAAGAGTAATATGACCGTCGATTGTAGGTTTTTGCTGATTTGGACATTAAAGTATATTACGTGGCATTACCGAAAAGTTACATGGAATTAACTTAAATTATGTGGCATTGGTCTTATATTACGTGGCATTAACAGAGTTTTACGGGGTTCATTAACCCTAGATCGATTGTCCAGTATCCATCCCCACAAACATACTTCTTTATGCTTCGTTACCCCAGCCAAACCTCACGAACAATCGATCGAACAATCAGCGATGTCAGTGGGTTCACTCCTCGTTGTAGATGTCCACTACAATGGTGTTTTCTGTCCCAAACCGTTCGGTTACTTCAACGATGACGTATCATTAGTTCGTGATATCGACTTCAGTGGGATGGATTTTGCAGATTTCATAAGTTTCCTAAGAAAGCTTACAAAATGTAAATGCGGAAACGTCTACTACTATCTACCACATGAGTTATTGAATGAAGGTTTAGGGATAATTCAAAATGAAGGAGATTTTAGAGAATTCCTTGAGGTCGGCAATGAAGGTCAGGGAAAAATAATCGATGTGTACATGGATCACCATAATGAACCTTTATTCGATTATATTGAAATGCTAGACTCCGATGATGCTGAAAAAGTTGATGATGCAAACCTTGAAAAAAAGTGTGATCAATCTAATTTTTTAGATGCAATTACACCTGAACATGAAGAAGATGAGGTGGTGTCAATCCCGAAAAAGCTTGATGATCCATTTCTGAATGTTCTTTGTCATGACCAGAATATACTTTTTGAAATCAGCACAGATGAAATAGAAGATGAAGAAGATGGTGTGAAACCGTTTTATCCTGTCCACGATCTAACCCAAGAATGGGACAAGATGGTACTTATATTAGGTATGAAGTTTTATGATCCTAGTGAACTTAAAACTTTATTGAGTAATTATGCTGTAAAAAATGGATACAACTTGTGATTGTATTAAGATTTCTATACACAATTTCCAAAGAAATGACTTAGATATAAATCTCAAAATATCATATGATAAGTTCCTATTCCCAAAATCAAAGAATACAAAGGTAACACAAAAGGTCAAATTGAGCATCTAAATTATATCAAATCAAGGAAATCAAACATCACAACAAAAGAAACAAAGGTTTCAAATATTATCCATCCACCAGCAGCCAAATCACCTTATAGGCTCAAAAATTCTAAACCGTTAATTAACTAAATCACCTTTTTTCTCAATTACATGAACACCAAAAATTAACGTTAGGCATTTGTTTCTAAAGATATATTTTGACTGTAAAAATGTTATGAAAGATACCTATTTAATGATTTTAAACCCTTGTTAAAACGTCATTTTTTGTGCTTGTAAGTCAAATAAAACTTTAGGTTTTATATTCTCCCAGTAAATCTTTTTACCCATCTTTCTACTCAGTAAATCAATAAAAGTGTCAAAATTAAGAGAAGAGATTAAAAGACAGTATTGGTGGACTCCGCATGTTATAATCTAATGGATAGGAGGATGAAGTAGAAAAATTTAGTAAGAGGAAATATCAATTTTCCAAAATAATCAAAATAGTTTGTTGAACCGATGACTATATTGAAACATGATACATGCATATTCAACTCTTATAAAAGAAAAACGTGAATGCTCAAGTATTAATTTTAAAAATAGAGAGAGCATAAACAAAAGTAAATCAAATTGAAAGCAATACCAAATTAGCTATGATTATGAAAAGTTAAGCATTCCGTTCGCATTAAATTAGTCAGGCAAAACATTGAAAATTTGGGATTCGAATTTGAAGCAAGCTGATTTGTTGGGATTATATAATTTTGAGGAAGCGTTGTATGGAATGAAGATTAGGCGGGAAAACACAACCATTGCTTCTAGACTTCTAGTATAAGATTATTTCCGTTACTCTTCAAACCCCAACTACTCGCTGCTTCGATCTTGTCCTCCCTGCAAACCCTACCAAAAATCATTCAACACCGCCGTGGCGGCGGCTCAGGCAAACTTGCGAATCCCAGAAATGGCGTCATTTAAGGCTTCTTCTGACGTCACTGGTGGGCCGGTCCTCACTCTTCTCAACAAGCGCATCCGTAACCTAACGAAAAAGCTCAAGCGGATCGCACAGCTCGAAGACTCCATTGCTCAAGGAAATTTCATCATCAAGAACAAGGAGCAGGAAGAGTTCCTCAAATCAAAGCCCACGATCATCGCCGCAATCGATGAGCTGGAGAAGTTGCGTCAACCCCTATCCGTCACAGTTCATGACGAAATCACTCTCGCACTCCAACGCCGTCGCGTGGTGGCGTCAGAAAACAACGATAACGATGACGACTGTAACGAAACACAAACCCTAGATAAAGTGCTACGGGTAACGGAGCCGCCGAATTTACCAGTGGATGATCTGCTTTGTTTGATCTACATCGGAAGTTTGTTTGATGCGAAACCGGCGAGTGATTTCAAATCGGTTTGGCGGACGATGCTGCATGAGAGAAACTGGTGCTTGATGTATGATATGTATGCTGATGAAAGTGACCCTTCTGCCATTTTGAGAGAGGAGGATTTGGATATGATGGCAGAGCTGGGCTCTCTAATGACCTCGAGACCCGTGGGTTCTCATCTTCCCCATCAAAAGGCGTTACAGAGATGCATCAAGCACGCTAAGCTATGGCTTTCCAAATCTGAGCAGCAGATTGTTCCGAACAGCGATATTTCTTGTATGATACCATATTCATAGCTTCATTCAACTTATGGGTAAGCTTATTTAATAACAAATTTGTTTTACAGATGCTAAATTGAGAGAGAAGTTTTCAAGGATGATGGGTTTAGATTACTTGATAAACGACCCAGATGCTGATGTGGGCGCTTATTTCGCTTATAAATCTGCAGTGTTACAAGGTTTAGCCCCTGCATGTGAACTAACGGTATACATATATACTTGTTGTTTCCTATCTACTTTTTACATATTGCCTAAATATTTAAGCATAGAAAATTCCATGTCAGCATATATATGTATGTGTGGCACATGACGTGGCAAGAACTTTTACCACATGGGTACTATCAGGTTTGTAGATTACTCATTAGTTAAATTGGTAAAAATATGTGCTGTTGTGGGTCAAAAGTAAAGTGCATTGCGGATTTGGGTAAAAATAATTATTATAATTTCTTGTGATTCTGAAAGTGTATTTTTTTGACTTTTAACATGAATTGTTTGGCAGCTGGGAGGCGATATAACAGATGATAAAAGCAGTGAAACTAATGAAGACCAATCTGGCCCTACTAAAACTTGTGAATACCAAGCTCCTTTGTATGAGGTATTTTTAGTATGGTTAAATTATTGAAGGAATGGAATAGTTCATTCCAAAGCTATCTGTTTTTTCTCGATGAAGGAATGTGATTCCGATTTTGTTAATTTTCATTCTTTTTTTCATAATACAATACATTTATATTCATGTAATTATTAGCGAAAGAGATCCTTTTTACTAAATCACAATTTTATTTGATATAAATAAGTGAAATTATCTGATAACTTGTTTTGGCTTATATGAGTTTTTTTAGGGTTAATTACGAAAAAAGCACTATATTTTGCAAAAAAAGTAATGAAATATAGTGTTTTTTCCGTAATTATATAAATTATGTGTAAACATTGTCTAGGTCTAATTACGAAAAAAGCACTATATTTTTGCAAAAAATTCGGTTTAACCACCAATTTTTAAGAGTCGGAAAAACCACTATTTTTGGTAAAAAGTTTCATTGAAGCCACTGTTACTGGCTTCTTCAGGTCAAAGTGGTCAGGTTGAATTTTTTTCCAAAAATTGGTGGCTTTATTAGAACAAATGAAAATTTGATGGTTATACCAGAAAAAGTGCAAAAATATAATTTTTTTTGTAATTTGTCCTTTTTTATGTTTTTTTTTTTGTAATGTAAAAGTAGAGTACATTTTATTTAAAAAAAATTAATATTTGAGCAGGAGGAGATAGATGAAAATGAGCTAGTGTGGGTACCCTATTGGAAAGGTGGTCGCTTCTCGGTCAGAATGGAACCGAGGGGCCCAAAAGATCCATCTTGTCAAATAATTCCGGCGTTGCTTTTCTTCCAACAAGTCGGCAGGTGCGGGATTACTTGTGACTATTGATGCAACATTCCCTTTTATTTAAATATGTGGGATAAACATTATCAAAAACATGTTTAGACTGCAACTTATATATAGCTAGTTGGGGTTATTATTTATGGTGTTATTCTACTCGCCTGTTTTCACACTTTGGTTTCGTATTTTGGTTCTTGTTTGCAATTACTAGGTTTTTAACTCGAGTCGTGTCCTCGCATCCCTCCCTTTATTAATAGTATAATGGTTATGTTTGACTTTGGTAGTTAAGTTATAGTTAGTTTTAAGTTGACCCTAGTTGAGAAGTTTTTTATGTTTAGTTAGTTGTTTGCTTCCCTTGTAACGCAATGTTGATGAATTAAACATACAGGTAATTTCCCCAATTTCGAATCTTTAGTTTTAACATGGTATCGGTGCAATGATCTGATTGCTCCCATTTATTCATCATCTTTCTGCTTCTCAATCTATAATCATCTTCTGCACCAAATTCAATTGAATCCAACAAATCTTCCATTGAAAGTTCCAATCCATATGGGATGAGTTAAAGATGATGTAACGTCCCAAATTTGTAATAAATTTTTCATTTTAAAAAACGGTTCAAATACATAAAAAAAGTTATCAAATAAAACCATCCAAATTTAAACTTAATATTTAAAACATATAAAATTGTATTTACAAAAACGTTATTCAGCGAAAGACTTAGATATCAAAACTTCAGATGTGGTATAGTAGTGTCGTACTCTAAGTTCAAGCTAGCAGATACCTGAAAAACAGTTAAGGTGAAAGAGTAAGCACAAAACTTAGTGAGTTTCCCAAAATACCACACGATTCTTTACATAAAATAATCGTTCGATTCTCGGGCTTGCCCCGATCTGCCGGTAAATAAATCAACGGTTGACTCTCGGGCTTGCCCCGATCTGCCAGTAAATAATCGTTCAGATGTGGTACAGTAGTGTCGTACTCTAAGCTCAAGCCAGCAGATACCTGAAAAACAGTTAGGGTGAAAGAGTAAGCACAAAGCTTAGTGAGTTTCCCAAAATACCACATGATTCTTCATATAAAATAATTGTTCGATTATCAGGCTTCCCCGATCTGCCAGTAAATAAATCAACGGTTGACTCTCGGGCTTGCTTTGATCTGTCAGTAATAGATCATTGGTTGACTCTCGGGCTTGGCCAGATCCGTCAGTAATAAATCATCGGTTGACTATCGGGGCTTGTCCCAATCCGTCAATTATAAATCATCGGTTGACTCTCGGGCTTGCCCCGATCCGTCAGTAAACACGTGAGGTACATATATCACATTTCTACACACAGTAATTAAGTTGTCTATGTATGTAACTTCACCCGTAGTATAGTGATAAGACTCACGTGGTCCGTAACCTCAACCTAGACAGCACTCCACGCTAATGTCCTCAAATCCCGACAATACGAACTTCCTAAAGAGGATAACCTTCACTTAATAAGACTCAAACCCCAAACAGGATAAACTTCAAAGATCGTACCCTGAATCCTCAAGTTTGACCAAAAGTCAAATTGGTCAAAAAGTCAACGGTCAAATGTCAAAGTCTCAAGATCCTCTGAACATATGTATGTTCAGTTCTGAACATATGTATGTTCAGTTCTGAACATATGGTTCTATGGATAAAAAGTGGTTCTATATTGATCCTGTTTATTTGATCACCAATTTACTACATATGGTGTTCAACTATGATCATATTTTATCTCTGCATACATGTTTTTTATATATGAATGTTGTCCATTTATAAACATTTGTTCATAGATGAACATATATTCATAAATGAACATATGTTTCAACAATGGAATTTAAATCACGTAATATGCTCCTATATTTTAGGGATTTCTATTCACTTGTTATACTTTTTTATGATTATACCCTTTTGAGTGTATTCTAATCTTACGGCTAGAAATATGGTTCTATGGTTAGGTGGTGGTTTTTGGTTCTGTATTGAACATATATATATATATATATATATATATATATATATATATATATATATATATATATATATATATATATATATATATATATATATATATATATATATATATATATATATATATATATATATATATATATATATATATATATATATATATATATATATATATATGGATTGGCCATTATCCTTCATAATATTTCATGTAGCATATTAGTTGTCGTTTATCCTTCGTAACATCTTTTATAACTCTCGTTCTTCAACATTCTTATCATTCATAATATTTCGTATAACTCTCAAGATCGACAAATCTTTCTTGTGTGTTTGTTTTAAGTATTCTGATGGAATTCAAAGGAATTGGAAAGAGAAATTCCGTTCAAAACGTGTTTGATTGGAAATTTGATGGAATTGAATTGTATACGATTCCATCAAATTCTATATATAATTGAATCTATCATTCCTTTGGATAATGCCAAATAATTCAAATTCCATTGTTTATCTTTTCTTCTCTCCAATTAAAATGACATATTTAACCTTATAAATGCTAGTTTAGTCATTTTATATACTTTTTATTCCAACTCCTTCGATAAAATTTGCAAACCAAATAGAAATCAACAAATAATTCCATTTCATTCATTGTCAACCAAACGCGTTAGAGATTCCAATTCCTTAGGATTCCAATTCCTTCAAATTCTCATTCATCCAAAAGATTACAATTACTTTCTAAACATTCTGTGAACGAAACGCACCCTAAGGGTTTCTTAATAATGAATTCGAGAAAACCATCGAGACAATATTTTATTGGTTAAAGTTGCTTATTCTAATTCAAAGTTTATGTGGTTAATTACAAAAAACCTATCTTTGGATGGTCAAACTGAACAAAGTCTAAAATATAGCAACGGATTTACTAAAATATTCAAGTTCTCAACTGTCAAACTAGAAAAATGTTTGTCCGATGATGAAACCAAAATATGTGATACCAGTTATTTAAAAAAAAAATAGTTAAATCACCATTATAGTTTACATTTTTACAGATAATATTTCCAAAAATTTTACAGATTTTTTACAAAAAATAGTTAAATCACCATTATCGCTTATAGTTTTACAGATGACATTTGCAAAATTCAAAAAGACTATATGTGAAATCATTGAAACAACATCGGTTTGATGATTTTTGTTGATGGCTTACGAATTTTGCAAATACCATTTGCAAAAATTCAGACTTTATTTACAAAAATCTAAGTTCATCTAAAAAAAATCTAGAAGTCTTCAAAAAGCATTCTCCAACAAAAGAAAGTCTAATATTGTAGTTTTAATCTATGAAAATAACAAAAAAAAATTCCTCACATCTACAAATCCATCTAAAAAAAGTCTTGAAAAAATTGTTTTTATGTTATTTTGTAAATCAAAATAACAATATTAAGCTTTTTTTGTTAGAGAATGGATTTTGAATACTCCTAATAAAAAAAACTTCAAAAAAGATTGATTTTTATTTAGATTGTCGCATTTAACTTAGATTTTAAAAGATAAAGCCTAATAATGGACATTTGTGATTTGTTTTTTGTTTTTTTTTCAGTTGGAGCTTACTTTTTTGCAAATGTCATCTATGATGATTTGGCTATTTTTTGATTTTTTTTTTTTTTGAAAATGGTTAATAAGATTAGTCATATTTATCTTTTTTTAAACAAAATACATTATTATTTTAGTATTAAACCATATTAAAATCATCCACAATCACGAATTTTGACTTATTAACACAACCCAAAATTTCTCTAAAATTTGTATTCTATAAGATTAATAAAATTGACGGTCAGTCAAAAACCACATAAAACCACCGGAACATTATTCACCATCAGATCTTCTCCCCTTCCAATCCTAACCTCTCTTCCCCTAACATTCTTCTTCTTCTTATTCCTACGTTGTCATCCAGCTCTATCTTCTCTCCCAACGAATCACCCATTATCTCCACACTAAAGCCTTTATAAAGGTAATTCTCAATATCTATATGATCATATCCATATCTAAAGTCGTCTTCCCTTATTCTAGATTGCACACATAGATGAAGATACAAAGACCGGATTGTACGCATCAACTAGGGCATAACCACAATGTTGGAGGAAGGTAATGGTGTTTTGTAGGGGTGTTCAAAACCAGATATCCGGAATCTCGATAGTGTATATTGATACCAGAATTCGTATCGGGAATTTTAGATATTCGAAATTTAGGATATGGATTTGGATATTTGAAATATTTTGTATACCTTTTTCAATTCCATTAAATTTTCCAAAAAATGAAGCATCATTTATTCAATTTGTAGACCAAAATAAACATTTTCATCTTTACATTACAATATTCAAAACTGAAAAACAAAGTAAAAAAGAAATTGTTTTTGCATTTGTGGGCTTTGTATAGGCACGTACAAAAAATTATATATTGTTCATGATTGTATGTCATCGATGTTTATACGATTTTATGTATGAGGTATATATGTATATTCCATGCTACAATTAATAATTATATAGAAGTAAAAATAAATATATATTTTTTGGGTTTCGGATTTTGGATATCATAAATTTTTGAAAATCCTAAAATCATTATTCGAATCCGAATCAGAAAAATCGTATATCCGAAATTTCAAATAATTTCATATCAGATTTTCGGATTCGGATAATTTTGAACATTGGATTTAAGTGAAATGGAGTATTTGACAAATATTTTTTCGTCGAAACAAGTTTACAACGTTACAATCGAATCGCCGATATCACCCACCTTTAACCTTTCAAAACGGTTGGTTTGAACAGTTTGCTTAAACGAGAATATCTTCAACCTATAATAAGCACACATCAAAACATGCTTTCCCACCTACTTTATTTCAAAATAATCATATGATAAATGTTTACAAGCATCAATCTAAAATCTAAGTTTCTCAAAATCAGAGCTCCACCATCTATAAAAATGAATGAATGTCTACGTTGAACAAAAACTGATATCTGGCATTTGTTTTACCTTTGATGTGAAAAAAATTACAAACTCATGAATTCATTGTTATATTTTGTTTGAGGTTGTATGTATGCGATTTGAATTATTTGCACTCATATGACATTGATTTGGTTCATTTTTGTTGCTAATGTGGAAAAATGTAAAGTTTAGAATTATTGGACATATTTCATGGATATAAGTTTCTATATCGAATATAACTGACTTTTGTTGATCATAAGAATAAAATGGAAATTAGAAAAATGAAAGTATTAGCTTTCATTAAATCCAGATCAGTAACTGCTAAATCCAGAATAATTATTCCCTATTAGCTTGTACACCATGCTACAATGTTTGTACAATCCTCTTTCACCATCATTTCACCTATGAAAATTGAAAAATAACCCTAAACTAAACTAAACTCAACCACCATCAAATAAAAAAAAACTACATCAACCCATATATAATCCAAAAAACTAAAAACCCAAAAAAAATCCTTTATTTTGAAATAAAAACCAAAAATATAACAAAACAAAATGGTGTCACCTACAATTATTCATCATCATCATCAATTTCTTCCATCAAAACTCAAAATCATTGGCCATTTCTCACTTGATCTTGATTCCCCAAAGGTATAAAAGTTCTTGGACTATGATTATTCGATCTCATTTTAGATATTTGTAAATCGGTTGCGTCGTTTCCGGAAGGTTCTAGAGGCGGTTTCATCTTGCCATTAGTTGGTTTTGAACGGGTTTTATGAGGTGGAAGAACATGTTGTAAAAATCTATTAATCATTTCATAACTTGTAAATGTAATAACAGCTGATGGAGTTGTTCTTATTAGATTTGTAGCACATCCACGGTAAAATCCCGCCACGCCTTCTTTTTGGAAAACTTTTTTTACGCAATCGACAACACCCGCATAATGATTTTCTGGGTTCCGATTTTGCCCTTGTTCTTGGAGTCTTGATCGAATTACCTACGAGACCCGTAATCGTAATTTTAATAACAAGCTTAAGAGGTAATGATGTATATCCGGATAAAGTGTTGTATACAGAATGTCTATATTTTCTTTTTTCTGGATTGAATATTAAATGACCATTTTACCCTTACAATCCAAAAAGCAAATTTCAGAGTATTAATCAATTATAACAATATTCATCATTTCGCCCTTACATTCTAAATTTTTTTCCATAATATTAATCAATTTTAAGAATAGTCTATCATTCTTAAACTGTCTGAATGAGACTAAATGACCATTTTGCCCTTACATTCCAAAAAAAAAAAAATTCACAACATGATCAATTTTAAGAATAGTCTATCATTCTTAAACCGTCTGAATGAGACTAAATGACCATTTTGCCCTTACATTCTAATTTTTTTTCATAATATTTATCAGTTTTACAAAATATTCATCATTTTTAAACCATGAAACTAAATGACCATTTTACCCTTACAATCCAAAACACAAATTTCATAACATAAATCAATTTTAACAATATTCATCACTTTAAAACCATCTGAATGAGACTTAATGACCATTTTACTCTTACATTCTGAAACTGTATACACCCTAGGGGTAATTTAGTCATTTTACGGTAAATGAGATTAGTAAAGTCACCTCATGGGGGTAGGTCATTAAGGAGGCAAGAACTTTAGACATTGAAGAGGCGATTGCAAGTTTCCCAGGGCTTAAATCGTTAGTATTTGTATGATCTGACAACTTGAAATAAACATGATCAGAATTACTTAAAGAACAGGTACCCGAATCGTTAGTAGTTGTTTTAATATTTATGTTTTGGAACTAGATTTTTTAACCAAACCGATTAAACGTTCAAATAAGATTAGACGAACCATTTAATTGTAATTCCTAATGCTATCATTTCTATTAGGAAAAAAAGGGTGTTATATAATCTAATATAAAAATAAGTATATATTTAATATTAATTTTTAAACGGTTTACGGTTTCAAACCGAAATTTTTTAACCAAATCGAACCCGAACCTCCAAACCGATTAAAGGCTATCACCAACCCGAAAACCGAATAACCCGAACCCGAAAAGTCGCTAACTTTTTCATATGTCTAGATTTTAACACTATGTTTTTTTATTTTTGCTATTAAGTCATTAGTTTTTCTGGAAAATTGCAAATCTGACCATATGACCTGGTAACCTGTTGCCATCCAGTCATATGGTCATTTTCACAACTTTTTGGAAAACATAATGACTTAATTGCAATTTTTCTGAAAACATAATGACTTAATTGCAAAAACTAAAAATGCAGTGTCAAAATCGAGAAAATTGGAAAAGTTAGTGACTTTTATGCAATTTACCCTTAAATTTATCATCAATTTGTAGCTCATTTTCCACATCACAAAAGTGCTTCCCCACTTTTTGCACGTAAATTAGCAAGTTCTTCTATAACTCTACAAAGTATATCATCTGTTCTTCTAAGCCTGCGACTTAATTCATCATTATGATTTATTAATGAATTATTCTCCTCCTCTTGTACAATAAAATCATCTTTAGCAATGTTTCTTTCAACCAAAAAGAAAAAAGAAAAACAAAGATCTGGATCATATTTTTATTATATATTGCCTTTATTTTCATACAATGATGAATTCTTTGTTGAATATTTTGCTGGCCCGATAATTTATTTACTTCGGTTTCAAGGTCTATGACTTTGATCTTGAGATTAGCAGTTCCTGTTTTGAACATTTCATTTTCAGTTTTGAGTAAACGATATTTTTGATGAAGTTGTTCTGATGCAACTTGTGATGTCATCATTTCATATTGTTTTCTTTCTATTTCTTCCAGCCACCTGATAGAAGAAAAAAAAAATTACAATGTTGTTCATACAACCATTGCATAGGTCTATTTGGTTGGATGGAATGAAATGGACGATGTAATGGAATTAAGGGTCATTACATTCCATGATCATGTTTTATCGGCCCTGGAATGAATTTTCAAATAATTGTTATAAGTTATAGAGTAAAATACAGTTTTTGTCGCTAATCCTAACTGATTTTTTCTATTTTGGTTCCAAAGTTTTCTCTAGCAAATAAAATGACTACAACTTTTTGGGAACAGAATAGTAATTTTACTTGGAACAAAGAGTTCTTGAAGGAAGAGTTAACCCTTGCACGAAGTGGAGTTCGAGAGAATGTGCAGATGTACAAGTCGGACAGTCATAGTTCAAAGACAATATCTCAATCGAAGACCAATAGGGGTTCTGCAACCGAAGGCGTGGCTTCGGTTAAACTCAATATTGGTTTTGTCACATCCCGATGTCAAAATAATCTTGGGAACATGCAATGAATAGTACCGTTGTCAGAGATAACATGGGGAGCATGGTGCAGTCACCTTTTCAGATAAAGTGAGAAGGACGAGTTTGTCCTTTTGCCTCTTTCCCGCCCAAAGACCTTGCTATTCAAGCTTCCGTATCCAGCTATTTATACATCTCATTTCTATGAATGTAATATGTTCAAAATTGTTGAAAGAGTAGTCATAGTTTTCTCTCTTGTAAATCATTGAAGTTTTTCAATGAAAGTTTCTCTCGTTTCTCATAGTGGATATAGACCAGCCGGGTGAACCACTTTATATCCTTGTGTTCTCTCATTCCCAACCTTAGAATTACTCACTTGTCTAGATAGTTGTATGAAAGTCTGTCGAAATACTTGGACGTGTTCGTCAGCGTGACCCCTTTCCGCTGCGACGGGCATCCCAACACTTACCCTCTGAAAAAAGACATAAATGGTTCCTTGAAATAGCAGACATGGTACCAAATATATGACAAAAAAGATCTACTTAACTCAAATTGACAGAATCGGTCCATCGTTTACCAGAAAACAATAAGTTAATGAAAACTTTTAGAAACCTACTTTCTGAACATATAGGTTATTAAGCAACCATTACAAAGTGGGCATGTAAAGTATGTTGCTAAAATTACCCTTATTAGAAAGTAGGATGCTAAAATAGTTGTCATTTTAGGAAGATTTAGAAAATTTTTGTTCTACATGCTAGCTTGCTAAAGAAACTTATATTCACAATTTAGGTCGTTAAAATGTGGTTTGTTCCTTGGTCGGTAACAAAACAATAATATAAAAAAGTTATTTCCATTAAGGACCATTTTTGTACTTTGCTGTAAGTAGACATTGCTAAAGAAACTTATATATAATCATGTATGTCTACAATTGATGTTGATGTTGACTCTCAAAATAGTAGGCAACAAGGGGTTCAAGATTCTTCTAATCCTAACATGCTTTATTCTCGAAAACATACAAAATTACAACATAAAAGGCCATCTTTAGGCCCATTACACCTCAAAGTCCATGGCAAAACCCCAGTTCTCGACATCAGTACACTCGAGAAAATCCGATCAGGCAAGATCACAGTAGTTCCTAGATTCAAACGATTCAACTGCGCCTTCATTGAGCTCATCTATGGCAACATGAAACCCTTGATATCGATTCAGAGTATTGCAGCAACAATGTCCCCTATCGGCTTCGGGTGAGAAAAAGCTTTCATTTTTTTCTCTGTTCTTTTGTGAAAAATAATTGAATCTTTCAGTTTGAGTAATCGAATTTTATCTTTTGTATTAACACAAATCCAAATTCTTTGCTAAAAATGGCTTTCCAAAAAAAAAAAAAACATTTCTCGGGGTGGAAGGGAAAGTATGGATTATATGCAGCAGGATTCACGGGAAAATGACTTGTTGGTGCATCTGCTGGCGCCATGAAAATTTACCAAGATGAGAATTTTCTACATTTCTCCTCCAATTGGGCGTCAAATACATCTGCAATGAAGGCTAAGATGTTTTCGTACCAAATATAATCCTAATTTATCAACGAGAAATTCACGTTTGCAAACTTATTTTAATATGTCGTCCACATAATAAAAACACCCAATCAATTTAAATGTAAACCTATAAATTGGTTTAAATTAAAAGCTCAATAATAATTGGTTGGGTTTTCTTAAACCAAAATATTTCTGAATGGTTTTTTGTATGTACCCTAAAAATGATGGGGCTTATTCGTATTTTGCCATTTTTATAGTGGCATGTTTTTTGAATTAAATGTTATTTGGATCGATAGTTTATTTAACCTATTTAATTTTTATATATTTTTTTATTTTTGCAATAGTGTTCTTTTTTAATTAAATGGTTTTTGACTTATTTTATTTTATTTATTACATATTTATTTTATTTTAAATCTAAATTTATATGCTGGTATACATATTTTTATTTAATTAATCAATTTAGACAAAACTTCATAAATGGTCCCTGTGGTTTCAAAAAATATCGACTTTAGTCCCTAACTTTCAAAAACCTCAAGGATAGTCTCTGTGGTTTGAAAACTTTTTATAAATGGTCCCTCCGTCAGTTTTTGGCTGTTAAGTAGATAACTGATAAGGGCAAAGTAGTCTTTTTCCATAACAGGGACTATTTATGAAGATTTTTTTTGTTTCTTATATATATATATATATATATATATATATATATATATATATATATATATATATATATATATATATATATATATATTTGCGAAATCATCTCTTCAATTGGATCGCAGCAATCAAGGGTTGTTGCCTGATTCGAAATCGTGAGAGGGATAAGGCGTGTGAAGAATTGGATTGTAAGTTGATTTCGATCATGTACGAAAACAGCAACCCAGCAACGGGCATGCCTCCTGTAGAAATTAGGGTACAAACTCGAAGAAGATGAAAACGAGTGTACAAGTTCCATAGCTTCTGATGGTATAAGTTTCAAATCCCAATTTTGAAAGTAGCAACGATTTCAACAACCAAAGCGACACTATAAATAGCAAGAAACACTCTTATGAATCTGTACATAATCTGCTCTTTATATTTGACTTCATCTTTGCTTGAATCTGATAATGTAATGCGCTTTTTAACTCACACAAAAGTTTTGGAAAATCCCATTGCTAACCATGGAAAGAAAGAGAGGATTCTTTGAGCTTTGAGTAAAAGCCGCCATGAATAAAACTGTTTGGTGCTTGCTGTTTTTTGCTTTTCAAGAAAGACAGACGTTTCTAAATCATCGAGTTCTACTAAGGAGATGTTCGTTGGTTTGTCTACTGTGACTACCACAGAACTTGGTGCCATTTTCTTGAAGCTAAATCCACAAATCCCAGATGCGAATTTGCGATTTCACAAACAAAAGAGCAAGAATTAAAAAGAGATCAAAAGGGTTTGCAGAGCTACAAAAAAGTTCTGATTTTCAATTAAGCCTTACGGATGATGATTTCAACGGATTGAAGGGAGGGTGTGTGGATGACCATCGCAATTGATTTCTCCACCTCGATTGAAGTCAAAATTCGCCTGTAATCTAAACTACAAGCCCTTGAATCTTCGAAATAATTCAAAAAACGGAGGAATCACCTTCATCATCGTCGGAGACGACGAAACTCTTTAATCCCGCTACCTTCCGCCGCCCCTGTTACCTCCACGTACGTGTCGCAACTGTTTCTGTTGCCGTCGATTCAAGTTGATAACGAGGAGGATGAAACCACCGAGGTTTGTATGGAACGACGTTGCGACAAAGCCTTAAGAAAAATCAGGTGAAGTCACTGATGCAACCACACCATGTACGAAGAACTGGTGGCTAGAATTTAGCGGTGAAGCAGGTTAGAGTGTCGATTGATAGTGATTCTTCCCAGACGAAGAAGACGAGAGAGAGAGAGAGAGAGAGAGAGAGAGAGAGAGAGAGAGAGAGAGAGAGAGAGAGAGAGAGAGGGTGGATGGGGGTGGATTGGGTTTTTTGTTATTTTAATAATAAAATGTTTAAAAATATATATTCAAAAGAAAAAAAGAAAAAGAAAACTTAAATAGTAGTATTCAATAGTCATAAATGGTCCCTATTTTGGAAAAAGACTATTTTACCCTTATCAGTTATCTATTTAACGGACAAAAACTGACGGAGGGACCATTTATGAAAAGTTTTCAAACCACAGGGACTATCCTTGAGGTTTTTGAAAGTTAGAGACTAAAGTCGATATCTTTTGAAACCACAGGGACCATTTATGAAGTTTTGTCATCAATTTAATATAAAAAACATGATGTGGTGAAGGTTAGAAAGGTCAAGAAAAATTTGTATCTACTATTAAAAGCGGGTGAAAACGAAAATTAATTGAGAGAAAATAGTTAATGTCGGGAAAATTGAAGAAGAGCTGCTCCCCACGCGCTTAACACATTTTGATTACTTTACCTTGGGCGGGGATTGCTTATTATTTCCGGTAAACTATTTCAAACCCCAACTCCTCGCTGCTTCGATCTTGTCCTCCCTGCAAACCCTACCAAAAATCATTCAACACCGACGTGGCGGCGGCTTAGGTAAACTTGCGAATTCCAGAAATGGCGTCATTCAAGGCTTCTTCTGACGTCACTGCTGGGCCGGTCCTCACTCTTCTCAACAAGCGCATCCGTAACCTAACGAAAAAGCTCAAACGGATCACACAGCTCGAAGACTCCATTGCTCAAGGAAACTCGATCATCAAGAACAAGGAGCAGGAAGAGTTCCTCAAATCAAAGCCCACGATCGTCGCCGCAATCTACGAGCTGGAGAAGTTGCGTCAGCCCCTATCCGTCACAGTCCATGACGAAACCACTCTCGCACTCCAACGCCGTCGCGTGGTGGCGTCAGAAAAGAACGATAACGATGACGACTGTAACGAAACACAAAAATGATCAGAATTACTTAAAGAACAGGTACAGCTTTAGACATTGAAGAGGCGATTGCAAATGAGATTAGTAAAGTCACCTCATGGGGGTCCGTCATTAAGGAGGCAAGAACTTTAGACATTGAAGAGGCGATTGCAAGTTTCCCCGGGCTTAAATCGTTAGTAGTTGTATCATCTGACAACTTGAAATAAACATGATCAGAATTACTTAATGTACAGGTACAACTTTTAATGCATAATGTTCAAGTCATAATAAAAAAGTCTTACTTACCCCTTTCTGCCAAGTACAATTTGATCTTTTCATAGGCTGGAAACTGGATAGCAACATGACTGATTCCAGCAAGTGAAGATAAAAGTACAAGTTGTAAAGCATACCTATACAAGCCTCTAAAGCCTTCCTCATGTACAATACGTCTCAAGGCAGAAGATATACTTTTATAAGGAACTACACCGACTCTCATTCCTTGTGTCTAAAACAAATTCAAAAAGAATGACTTAATACAGAAAGTCATTAAGACCGAGGCTTTTCTCATTAAGCCCTAACCATTTTACCAATTTGCCCTTATTTATTCTTTTTGCTTTTTATTTCCATGAGTGTCATAATTTCAACAGATGTTGTTTTGGAAAATTGCAGTGAATAGCAACGTACTTTACTCTCACTGCCACTATGGACATTGTACTTTATTTTTACTTATAATACCAACATACTTGCATCTTTTACCTATAAAGGCAACATACTTACATTTTTTACCTATAATAGCAACGTACTTCAATTTTTTAACCTATGATAGCAACGTAATTCCTTTTTTTTTTACATATAATAGCAACATACTTACATTTTTTAACCTACGATAGCAACGTACTTAAATTTTTTACCTATAATAGCAATTTACATTTTTGTACCAATATGAGCATTATAAATTAGTTGTTACATATTGCGATTATTTGTAAAAGGAATTTTAAGTATGTTGCTATTATGTGTAAAAAATTGTAAGTACGTTGCTATTATGTCTAAAGAAAATGCAACTATGTTACTATTAAGGGTAAATAAATGCAAGTATATTGCTAGTATGGGTAAAGAATAAAGTGCATTGCCTATATTGTTAAAAAGATTCAAGTACATTGCTATTTTTTGCAAACACATAATTAAAAAAAAAAAAAAAAAAACATACTTGGAGTCTTGTTTTTACAACCCACAATGGATTTGTGGTGATTGCAGTGGCGGCTCCAGCACCTGAAGCAGCTATCATGTTTGCTCCAAAACTAAGATGCCCCATACCATCTCCTAAACATATAAAAAATAATAATATTTTAAATATTAAATGTTTTTTTATTTATTAAAACATAAGATATTTGATATGGTAATTAGTTAATTACTAACCATGTGAATCAAGAAACTCTATGAGTTGCCTATAAACGGCAAAATAGACCTGTATTAGAAAAATGTATATGTCAAGATAAACAAATTATTTGTAGAAAATAACATGAAACTATAGTTTTTTGAAAGATAAAAAAAAAGGAAGTAAAATCATTGGGCTGAAAGCATGCTAGGCTTAAGTGTTGCAGACTTAATGACTGCACCCCCGGGACTTGGGAGCCGTTATGACACCAAACCAGCCCAGCATGCTTTCAGCCCAAAACTTAGCCCTTGGATACTACTACTACAGCAGCTGATAGTACAAGTAGGGGTGAATAAAAGCATAGTGTAGACGGTGACCGGCAGAACCTACCTCTAAAAGTTATACATGGTATGCCCCGACTGTTCCAGTTTAAGACAACTACTTCATCGCCATCACCAAGGGCAAGCAACATCAAATGAATAGTTTCCGAACCACGCTAAATGATCATTCGCACATTGGAAAATCTTGTTCCTTTAATGATACTTAGATAATAACAATGCACTTTCCAGGAAACACCAATGCAACTATTTTGTTGATATATGCATCGCAATTTGTTGACAAAACCAAAGATAGAAAATATGTTTTGTCTTACATCCTCTGTTGTTCTTTGATGGAAAGTTTCCAATGAACGAATCAGACCGCACATTATCTAATACTAAATTTATAGGACCTGATACTTTCTGATTCAAAGTTCTCCACCTTGTTATTATTGTTTACAATCAAATTTATTTTATCAAAACAAGCGTAAAAAAGCCGCCAACTCCTTTCCCAACATATCAACAAGTTAAAGCACATTGCCTCATCTGGCAAGTATAGTGCTAATTCTATATAAATCCCAATCGGACAACAAATGCAATCATTTCTCAAATGCAAATCCGTTATATACCCAATTTGACAACAAATGCAAATATGTTAAAGTACATTGCGTCAATTGGCTGGTGGTTTAAATCCCTCTGCAGAAAACTGTTTTACAGAAATAGTCCCTCTACAGAAAATTGCTTTATAGAAATGGTCCCTTTCCTGAAATCCTTTTTACAAAACTTGTCCCTATGCACAAAAATTGTTACAGAATCGGTCCCTTTACCGAAACAAATATCCAAAGTGTCAAATGATTAATTATCAAATATGTGAGATGTACGAAAAATCTTGCTCCAATCCATAGGATGAGCATAAGCAAATACAATATCATATTGTGAGCTCTACCTAACAAATGACATAAACATGACTATATATAAGTAAGAGCTACAACCAGTGTTGCAAAACTCGGCCAACTCGGCCGAGTACTCGGCCTTGGACTCGGACTCGGTCCTTGACCTTGGCGAGTTTAGCCAACTCGCTTTAAAAAATCGGAATCGGTCAACCTCGGTCAACATCCAAATTACTCGGCCCAATTCGGTCCAAACAGGACAAACTCGGTCCATATTTAGCCCAAAATCAAACCCAAATAGGTCCAAAATAAAACCCATTTAAAAATTTTTTAACTAACCCGAAGGAGTTAACCCGGTTAGATGGGTAAAAAGTTTGGAACCCATACGCTGCTATTTATAAGTAAAGAAACTCCCGTATTTCTTTTTTCTTGGCGATGTGGGTCACAATAGATTCATTCAAACTCATCAAACTCAGATACAAATTGATTCATTCGTCATCTCCGATACAAAGCAACCGACCTTCCCAGCTTCATCGTTATCGATTCATTCAATCAGCTCCAATCGAGGTCGAATTCAACAGCTCAACATCATTATCGATTAAGTGGCTCCAATCGAAAGCAAGATCCAATATACGATTCACCTGCTCCAATCGATTCAACGGCTCCAATCAAAATCAAAATCGATTCAGCAGCGCAAAAGCAAAATCGTTTCAATCAGGTCCAGATTCGTTTTCAATTGCAGGTTGGAGTGATTAGCTTTCACATGAAATCTCGACTGCATGGTTCAACCTATTTGTTCAGTTCGATTTCTTTCAAGTCGCATTACGTGATATAAGTTTTTTTTATTTCTTTCAAGTCGCATTACGTGATATAAGTTATTCCAAATTCCAAATTAGTTTGCATCACTACGAATTGCATCCAATTTCCTATTAAGTTTGCATCGAATTGCATCACTCCAAATTTCAATCTTTAAATTATGTGTTGATTTGTATATATAAGTTTTTTTTATTTCAATCGGTTTGTGTGTGTATATATATATATATATATATATATATATATATATATATATATATATATATATATATATATATA
>CM042010.1:31611457-31613957 GCA_023525715.1 Cichorium intybus | reverse complement strand
CAAATTTATTGTTTTCTAAATTTTTCTATTTCCAAAATTTTTCTAAACTATACAAAAACACACACACACACACACTCATTCTCACCTACACTCCTAAAATTACATCTACACCCACCCCCACACCACCACCTACCCCACCCTACCCTACCCACCCTACCCACCCTACCCTACCCACACGCACCCCCACCCCACCTACCACCACCCACCTCCACCCACACCCACCTCCCACCCCTACCCCCACCCAACCCATCTCCACCTACCCCCCACCCCACCCTCACCCACCACCACCTTACTCCACCTCCACCTCCTACCCCCACCCCACCCACCTCCACCTCACTCCCACCCCACCCACCCACCCACCTCCACTTACCCCCACCCACCACCCACCCTACCCAACCCTCACTCACCACCACCCACCCCAACCTCACTCCACCTCCACCTCCCACCCCACCTCCACCTCCACCTACCCCACCCACCCACCACCTACCCTACCCAACCCTCACCCACCACCACCCACCCCCCACCTCACTCCACCTCCACCTCCTACCCCCACCCCACCCCACCCACCTCCACCTACCCCAACCCAACCCCACCCACCACCCACCCTACCCAACCCTCACCCACCCCCACCTCACTCCACCTCCACCTACCCCCACCCCACCCACCTCCACCCCACCCCACCTCCACCCAAACTTCACCCACCCACCACCCACCCCCACCTCACTTCACCTCCACCTACCCCCCACCCCACCCACCTCCACCCCACCCCACCTCCACCCAAACCTCACCCACCAACCACCCACCCCCACCTCACTTCACCTCCACCTCCACCTACCCCAACCCCACCCTACCCCCATACACCCACCCTACCCACTTACCCGCACAACCCCAAATCAAAAATTGGAAAATGAAAATTGATAGAAAATAGATATCTAAACACGTTTTCTGTTTTTTTAAAATAGAAAATGAAAACGGAATCCGTTTTATCTAAACGCGTTTTCTAAACTTTCAATAGAAAACTGAAAATGAAAACTTATTTCGTTTTCCTAAAAATGAAAAATGGAAAACGGAAAACAGTTTTCCGCAACTAAACGCAACCTAATATTCCCTTTGGTTCTTATCCAAGGTGGTGCTGACTTGACAGGAGAATTCCAAACATTGTTTTCTAATGCTCTAGATTCTTTATCAGCCTTTGATATGCATGGAGACATCACTTTAAGCTTCAGGTTTCTGCAAGCCACCAACATGAGCATGACTTTTAAGCCATTTGACTATTCTTCCATGCAAGTCAGGAGGCAAGCTGTTATCCTGTAACAATCAAGAATCCCACAAAATCTTAGAAATTTTCAGATGGTATTAAAAAAAGAAAAAGATTGTCAGAAACTGAATTACAACAAGATTTGATACCAGAAACATTGACCTCTGAGGCCATATCTTTCAACTTGACTTTTCCTCATTCAATCAACTACAAAAAGGGCAAAGTTGTTACACATGAAGGTTTACTGAAGAACACGTGTTTCAAGAATATTTGTTGTACCTTCTTTAGAATACTCGTTCACTTTCACATCTTCAACTCCTACAAAAAGGTTTTCCAAATGTTGGGTATGATCTTTTTGGGGTCCAGAATGCTTTAAGCAAAAAGCTCGCAACTGAACCTATGTAAATTAGCATAAAAACATGGTGAAAAGAAGAAACGCAACAGGAAACACAAAACTTAAGCATTTTATAACTTTTGATATATAATTATATTATGGTAATAGGAATGGAACATGATAAAAATAGAAAGTACTGGGAGAATCTCTAAAGCTGGTTTTTTGCATTCAATGTAATGTCATTTTCATCTCCACACTTTTACATGAACACTATATACATGACGAAGTATTTGTTTTTGTTATAATAATGCAAATGGTGGAAAAGAACGTTTCGGGTGCAATGCAGGTTTGTACCATCCAACCGTACGGAACACATGTTTTTTCATGTAGCTTAACACTAATGGAGTAGAGGACCAAAGGGTTCAAGGTGGTGACATTGCAGTGTGGTACAGACAGATGAAGTGTTTGAAAACAAGCCACCATTTTCGAGAGTTGGATGAGCCGTTTTTGCCATATGATCCGAAAATCAAAGTGACCTTAATGTCTTCGATGGCTGCCTTGCTTTTTGAAGTGTACTTGTTAAGGATTTGAGAGCAAGTGTATTGTTCGTAAGAAAAGAATTGTGAAAATGAAGGGGGAGATGATGTTTCAGTGAAATTACTATTATGTCCACCCTCGTCGTCTTGTTGTTGTTCAGTTAAGATGAATTTTTGTGCTTCAAGAGATGTTCAAGCTTCTTCACAAATTCTATGGCACCACCAACTATGGAAGCTTGGTCACCCTAGGAAATAACACAAGGGGTATAACCGTCATTAAGTGAGCAAACCAGTGTTTTGGAAACGAAGAAAGTATTTCTTTTTTTTTTCTTTCTGGAGATTAGTACAAGTTTATATAATTAAGTCAACCAT